>JABUQX010143798.1:17500-30000 GCA_015478945.1 Trachelipus rathkii
TTTTATTCTTTTTGTATAGTACTTACATAAGAGATGCCGAAGACTAAATTCAGGTATTAGAATTTAAATATTAATTATTTTTATCCGAAATGTGCATTAAGAACAAATAAATATTTATTTTAAATATTTTTTAAGTAAAACGAGGGTTTTATTAGATTCCTAGGTAGGAAGAAAAAAAACAACTTGTAAAAAATTAAATTCACGAATGTGTATAGTGTATACTGTCTTAAAATTTTCTCTCGGCTATTTCGGAGAAGCCCGAGCTGTCACCTTTTATAATTGATTGAAAAATAGCATTATTCAATGGCGATGATTCTTACACTTTTTGTTTAAATTTTAAATAATCTTTTATATTTATTATGTAATAATTTCTTTCATATGACCAATTTTCGCAAAAAAATAAGGAGAATTTTATCGTAACTTTATGAAATTTGTAGAAGATCGATCGTTTCTATAATGATAACTCGTGCTAAGCCCGAGCAGCCCGAGTGTAGGAGTCGCCTCTGATATATATATATATATATATATATATATATATATATATATATATAATATATATATATATATATATATATTTTTATTAAAATATATATATAAATATAATGAATATATATATATATATATATATATAGATATATAATAGTATATCTATCTATATATATATATATATATATATATATATATATATATTCAAGTTTGCATTATTTAAAACAGCTGCAAATTGTATATGAGGAAATAAAGTTGGGTTTATTTATTTAATAACCACGATGTTTCTATCAATGAAGGATCCGTCCTTTAATGATGTGCATTGCGTTAAAAGTCGTAAGATATTAGCAATTTCAAGGAGGGATAGAAAAGAAGAATCATTTGGGATTAGGGTTGACTGACCCACCAGTGCAATGCGGTGTGAAAAAATGTGGTGCTCGACCGTCCCTATTTGTGCTCATGTTGAAAAACAGGGGACACAATTGTTAATATCAAGGGTTGCACTTTGGAGCCTCCCAGAATAGAAAGTTTGTTATTTTTTTTATTATGAAATGGGTTTTTAGTCAGATTAAACTAATTTCGATAATTAGTCTTCAATTTCGTCGAAAAATATTTCTGCCCAAAATATTTGATATTATGAAAAATAGCAACCCTAAGTGACTCTTTTAAACAATACCGTCCAAAACAAATTTTCAGAATAATAGTGATAGGGTTATTTATATTTATTTATTTATTCTAGTAGCACCTATAATTATTAAACAAATATTATTTAGCATATTTTGCAAATTTTACTTTATAACTAATTATAATTTGGAATTTATTTTGCATTATATAAATAATAAATATATTGAAAATTATATTTTTTAGGGTTTAATAACTTACATTTTAGAATTTTATATTAGATATTCGGTAATAGTTGAGTTTAGCTCAATCTAACGAAATATCGATATTTTTTTCCGTTATCGTTTTTTTCAAATATCTTTTGTCCCCATGTAAGAGGACTAACAAAAAACCTCTGCCAAATCTCTCTCATAGATAAATATATTATTCCCTCTTCCGATTTTTTTTTTATATATGTAAGTTTAGGTTTAGTTTATATATATATATATATATATATATATATATATATATATATATATATATATATATATATATATATATAAGTATATATATATTATATGTATATATATATATATATATATATATATATACAGTGTTGTAAACATGAATGTAGACGATGTCAAATGTTAACGACATATACACATAAAAAGTTACATATATATATATAAGCATATATATGGTTAAGAAGAAGAATATATATATATATATATATATATTATATTACTATATATGTTATGTATATATATATATATATATCAGGTTACATAAACATATATGAGCATATATACAATATGGTATTATTGTTGTTGGCTTACATATTACATACATATTATTGGCTGGTTGTTGGTTGTTGCATAGCGTTATTACATATTATTATATTATTATACAGGGCCATACATATATTACATATTGGTTACATAGTTGGTTGTATTATATATGTTCAGAATTATATTATAATATTATTATACATATTATTATCATTATTAAATATATACATATTATTGTTTATTATTATTATTATTATTACATTATTATATATTATTATTATATATTATATATATATTATATTACATATTATTATATATATTATATTATTATTATTATTATTATTATTACATACATACATACAAAGTTTGTAATATTAGTATAGCTATATTACATATGCATATATATATATATATATATGTTTAGGTTATGATATGTTTTGTTAAGCATACACAGAAAATCTGTGTCTACTTACCAAAACTAAGGACCCACTAAGTTTAGGTTATGAAATGTTTTGTTAAGCATACACAGAAAACCTGTGTCTACTTACCAAAACTTATCATAACCTTACTTAGCTTTCGAACATAAAAGGAAATAATGGGAAAACACTGAATAACGTTCCTTATAAATATATTGTAATTGTGGCAATTTTTAATTAACAACATGTGGCAGCGTTGCTTCATACTCATATCAAAGTAACGATTATATAAAAAAAATATCGATTTTTTTAGATTGAGCTAAAGATTTTACTCTCCATCAGCGGGATTCAAACATTGGACTCCGCGTCGCTGAGTAACAATAGTAGTAGGGGATGGATATTGTTAGCCCTTTTTTGACCTTGACCAACGGGATTTTTACCTGACCTTGACCTTTTTGGCCTTGACCTTTTTTGGCCTTGACCTTTTTTCGACCAACCCTTTGATCTTCCATGGGTCAAATTTTTAGTTCACGGTATTTTTTTAAATCTCATTTCTAAGCAACCCTACTTTGGAAACCCTATTTTTAGCAACCCTTTCGAAGTTGTTAGCCAAACGGTTGGGTGTAGCAAACCGTTGCAATGTACCCCACCCTAATTTTTTCGAGCAACCCTTTGGTTTTCCATGGGTCATTTTTGGCCCACGGTAATTTTTGGCCACCCTTTAGGGGCTTAGCCCGTTTTTGATGTCTTTACCTTTTTTGACCATGATATTTCGGCCTTAACCTTGCCATATACCATGGGTCAATTTTGACCCATTGATAATTTTTTTTTTTTTTTTTGTCCTTCCTTTAGGGGCTTAGCCCTTTTTGATGTCTTAACCTTGTTTGACCATGATATTTCTCGGTCTTAACCTTGCCATATACCATGGGTCATTTGCCCACGGTAATTTTTGCCTACCCTTTGCTTAGCCCGTTTTTTGATGTCTTTACCTTGTTTGGCCATGATATTTTGGCCTTGACTTTGCCATATACCATGGGTCATTTTTTGCCCACGGTGATTTTTGGCTACCCTTAGGGGCTTAGTCCGTTTTTGATGTCTTTACCTTGTTTAACCATGATATTTTCGGCCTTGACCCTGCCATATACCATGGGTCATTATTTGCCCACGGTAATTTTTGGCTGCCCTTTAGGGGCTTAGCCCGTTTTTGATGTCTTTACCTTGTTTGACCATGATTCGGCCTTAACCTTGCCATATACCATGGGCCAATTTTTGACCCAAGGTAATTTTTGATCTTCCTTTAGGCTTTTTTGATGTCTTAACCTTGTTTAACCATGATATTTCTGGCATTGATCTTGCCATATACCTGCGTCAATTTAACCCACGCCAATTTTTTGCCCACTCGTGGCCCACCCTCACATATTTCGTTCCTAACTTGAACGTATGTATCTAGTGATGTTCTATTAGTGCTCTATGATTATTCTAGATGAGTGCTGGGTGAGTGCCAGGTGAAAGCCAAGTGAGTGCCACGAGTGCTGCAGTGCCAATGAGTGCCGGCGAGTGCCACATAGTGCCGCGAGTGCCACTTTTTCGCTTCCTAGCCTCCCCTGAGCCTAGAATAGCCCCAATATGGGTGTCCACCCCTAGGTTATAAGGTATGAGGAATCGATTGGTGTGTATTACAAGTTGCTAGGATGTTTCCTACTATGAGTTAGTCTTTTTCTAAACAATTTATACATACACCATGACACTTATACACACATTCACTATGACACTTATACACACTATGACACTTATACGTACACCTCACTTCCACCAATGTACACAGAGATACATCTTTACACTTACACTCACACACTCAGATATTTTGATGCCTCAACTATGATGCCTCAGTACTAATGCCTCAGCATTTGATACCAACTTTGAAGGTTCATCTGATGACTCATCTCTGATGGCGTCATCTGAAAACCATCTATATTGATGACCATCTTTGATGAAATCATCTTTGATGGCTCATCTCTTACCCTACATCAAAGAACATACACATAATGTCTTCACCCCAGCCCATAGCAACCACCAGGGCTCAGCGGCGCCTCCCGCAAAGACGCCAGCTCCGGCACCTGCAGTAGTGACCTGCCGCGTTCCCGCCCGGACGCGTTCCCGCGTCTCTGCCGCCGCGTGCGCCCGCAGGCGCAATATTTCCGCATACCCGCCCGCCGCGTGTGGTGCGTCCCGCCGCGTCCCTGCCCGCCGCGTGCGCCCGCAGGCGGATTTCGCGCGAATGAAAAATATATATACTATAAGTCATTTATTTCAAACTTAAACATTTCAAAGAATTTTTCAAATATACTATGAGTAATTCATTTTTATTTCATACTTAAACATTTATTAAAAACATTTTCATGAACCTAAAAACTGTAACTCAATACAGACATCTTTTATATTTTACTTAATACTTTTAATTTATAAATTTTTAAAAATTACATGTAAGAAGAAAAACCAAAGTGCCTGATATATATTCATTTTATTTTACTACAATTTTTATGAACTTTTATTAAAAACATATACTTTACATACCTTACAGTAAATCAGTAATCAATAGAGGTAAGTATTATCTTAACACCTAATCGATTAAAAATGCTGTTTTACTGCGTTACTGCTTTTAACTTTCTGTTTACTGCTTTAAATCATGTTTTACTGTGTTTTAACTCACTGCTTTACTGCTTTAACTCATATACATAAAATTTTAAAGCAAAGAAATCAGCAAATCAATAGATGTTACCCAACACCTATGAATTAGTATGCTTTTTGTTTTACTGTGTTTCACTGCTTTAACTTCGTTTTTACTGTTTTTTATCCTTTCTTGCTTTACTAAGCACTCATATACATTACATACCCAAAAGCAGTAAATCAGTAATCAATAGAGGTGTTACCCAACACCTAAGGGATTAGTATGCTTTTGTTTTACTGCTCTAACTTTCTGCTTTACTGCTTTATCTTTCTGCTTTACTGCTGCTTTAACTTACATACATTACATACCTTAAAGCAGTAAATCAGTAAAATCAATAGAGGTGTTACCTAACACCTATGGATTAGTATGTTTTTGTTTTACTGTTTTACTGTTTTTAACTTTCTGGTTTACTGTTTTAACTTTCTGCTTTTCTAGTGCTTTAACTTTCTGCTTTACTGCTTTTTAACTCATATGTTTTACTGTTTTAACTCCTATATTTATTTATTATTATGTTTTTTATTTTGTTTTTAATACTTTTTCTTTATTTTATTATTATTTTTATTTATTTTTATTATTTTTATTATTTTTATATTATTTTTATTATTTTATTTTTATTTTTTATATTATTATACTTAGGGGTTACTTATTTCTCATAGCCTATTATTATTATTTTTTATTATTTATAATACATATTCACTATGACACTTATATACACTATTTCACTAAGACACTTATACACACATTCACTCATGACACTGCACAATAATCCATCACATGACTATGCACAACATCTCACTCATACATGATACACATCACATGATTACTTATTTCACAGATACACATCTTATATTTATAGTTTATATGTATCACTATCATTATATTTTTCAAAGTCTTCTCAAGATTCACTTACACTCACACTATGATTTTTTAATATGATTTACACTCACACACACACATGCTACTGATTTGACTATTATCACCACATTATATGATATATCTACAATAATGTGATATTTCACACTCACAGATTTTATCTATAACTGTCCTTATAAGATTTACTTACACCTGCTATTAGATTGATTGCACCAAATACATTTGATTTACACACACACACACACATCATCATAACATCAACATTTCACCCACACACACACTACCTCACACATATAACGTATAATTTATTAAAACATTTTATGTTTTAATTAAATAACGTACATTTATATTACTCATTCAAATATAACTAAAACTATTTAAAGTTTTTAAAACTTCTATAATAAATCAATCATTATCTTTGAACAAAGAAATTATTATTAACTGTTAATACTTTTGTTTATAAATTTTTATAACTATCAAGAAAGTTTAAAATAACTTTTACTAAAAATTTATGAAATTATAAACATATATTTTACGTACCTTAAAGCACTAAATCAGTAATCAGTAGGTCAGCCCCTAGCACCCCTCTACACCAAGTTATGCCACGTTTTGTCCTATTGACTTACTGCTTTACATCATCTTTAAATATGTAATAAGTATAAAAATAACAAAATAAGTTCTCTCTCTGCTAACATAACATGGAGGTTTTATTGTGTCTGGGTTCTTATTTAAAAATAATCAATTACCATTTATAATATTCGTTCAATGTTAACTAAAATATTTCAAAAAGTTTTTTAAATTTTTTTATTTTTCTTTTTATTATTATTATTATGCTACTATTATCTATGCACATTGACAATCCATAGAAAATACAACAACCCGCACTCCTTACAGATACGAAACTGACCTCTCTGTAAAATGTGTTGCAGGATAATCCTTTTTGTAGCCCGGGGCGATTTAGACCTAATTCCAGGTCAAAATATATTTTAAACTGACCTTTTTCTGTAAAATGTGGTGCAATAACTATACTAGCTTCAAATTTCCAGCCTACCTTAGGATGCTTCCGGTAAATTCATGCTGATTTAAGCTCAATACCAGGTCAAAAGGTAATTCCAGCATAGACAAGAATTCCATTGTTATTATTATTATTTTATAAACATATTTCAAACTGAAAACATGCTGGATCGGTAAGATCCTTTTTAAACAGGTAAGAAGGAAATGTTTTCCTCACTTGTGATTGGTCGGAGTAATCCTTATCTATATGATCTCGTATGTGATTGGTCGAGAATTATTTTATCGTCTTTTGAAAATTAACTTTGTTCTTTAAACTTGTATTTGAGCAGGTGTGTTTTATTATCTTTTAGACCCCAACTCATTTTAAAAATCATAGTCATTTTTTAGCTGTTAAGCGTGCATTAGTTATCTGATTTTGGTGTATTAAAAGTGTTTGATTTTACAAGTGTATATCATCATATTTACAATACTTACATTGAGGAATAATTATTAATTTACTGTAATGATTTAATAATTTAATTCACTTGTAGATTTTATAGTAGATCACGTGAAGCAAAACGCAAGAGGGCCCGCAAGCGCGACCCGGTGCGGAACCGACGCATGAACCCGCCGGCGTAATATTACAACGCGGTCACGAAAAAGTTAATGATTCATGAAATTTCACATTGTATATAAAGCTGAAAAGATAAAGTTTTCAGGAAAATTCATGTTTATGACGTCACGAGTTTAAAGGTTGCTGGTTACAAGCCTGTGAATATGATATTCAGTTGAGAACCAACCATCGTAACCATAGCTGTGTTTGTAATACATTTAAAAAGGTATAGCTATGGGACTTATAACATATATTCAAAGGTGCTGGTTTATTTTAAAAACCTGGTATACATGTGTCAATTATAATTCAGATTTTTCGACTAGGCATCCTTACACTCCACGTGATCCATCAAAAATCCGCATTGTATATGCATCTGATGATGTCTATGGTTACAGAATAAGAGCATCAGCTGCTAAGAAAGAGGGACACGAGATTACATACTTCGATATAACATTAAAGTATAATAATATAGTACCTATACTGTATGGACATATAGAGAAAATTATGGAAACAAGCAATGTGTTTAAAACATTTATAGTCAATGTGGAACGATTTAAAATGAAGATACCACTCCCTATCCATCTAAAAATTTCTTCCAAGATACGTGCTTTAACCGATCAAGATCTTGATGAATATTCAAAGAAGAGGATAATAAATTATATAATAACAACTATAAGAAATGAGATATCTGGGGAATATATTACATTTCCATATAGGGACCATCAGGATGTTTGCGGTTGGAGGTGAAAGTTTTATTTATACATGTATACACATTTGTAAATTTTACTAATATAGTAATTGTGTAATAAAATTTTTTCATCATGAGTAAAAAGACTTTTCATATCCTCTCTCTCTCTCTCTCTCTCTCTCTCTCTCTCTCTCTCTCTCTCTCTCTCTCTCTCTCTCTCTCTCTATATATATATATATATATATATATATATATATATATATATATATATATATATAACATATATACAGCATATATATATATATATATATATGTACCGGCGGGTTCATGCGTCGGTTCCGCACCGGGTCGCGCTTGCGGGCGCTCTTGCGTTTTGCTTCACGTGATCTACTATAAATCTAGTGAATTAATTATTATCTATTCTAGTGAAATTAATAATTATTCCTCAATGTAAGTATTTATTATAAATATGATATACACTTAGTAAAAATAAAACACTTTTTAATACTTAGGAGATACCTTGTGCACCGCTTAACAGCTAAAATGACTATGCGAAATGAGTTGGGGTCTAAAGATAATAAACACACCTGCTCGTACAAGCTGGAAGAACAAAGTTAATTTTCAAAAGACGATAAAATAATTTTGACTAATCACATACGAGGTCATATAGAGATAAGGATTACTCCGACCAATCACAAGTAAGGAAAACATTTCCTTCTTACCTGCTTAAAGGATCTTACCGATCCAGCATGTTTCAGTTTGAAATATATTTATAAATAATAATAATAACAATGATTCTGGTCTAACTGGAATTACCTTTGACCTGGTATTAGGCTTAAATCAGCATGGGTTACAAAAAGGCTTATCCTAAATTTAGCCTAAATTTAGGCCTAATGTAGTTATTGCACCACATTTTACAAAAAAAAGGTCAGTTTGAAATATATTTGACCTGGAATAGGCCTAAATCGCCCCGGGCTACAAAAGATTATCCACAAACACATTTACAGAGAGGCCAGTTTCGTATCTGTAAGGAGTGTGCGTTGTTGTGTTTTCTCGTGATGGATTGTCAATGTACATAGATAATAATAATAATAATAATAAAGAAAACTCGAATATTTAAAAACTTTGAAATATTTTTAGTTAACATCGAACGAATAATATAAATGTAAGTGAATAATTGTTATTTTTAAATAAGAACTTAGAAAGATTTTAATAAAATACATGTTATGTTAGCAGAGAAGAACTTATTTGGTTATTTTTATACTTACTACATGGCTAAAGATGATGTGTAAAGCAGTAAGTCAATAGGAACATAACGTGGCATAGCTTGGTGTAGAGGGGTGCTAGGGGCTGACCTTACGATTTACTGATTTATTGTTTTAAATACGGTACGTAAAATATATGTTTTAATAAAATTTCATAAAATTTAGTAAAAGTTATTTTAAACTTGATAGTTATAAAATTTATAAACAAAAAGTATTAACAGTTAATAATAATTTTGTTCAAAGATAATGATTGATTATTATAGAAGTTTAAGAAACTTTGAAATAATTTTAGCTATATTTGAATGAGTAATATAAATGTAGTTTAATTAAAACATAAAATGTTTTAATAAATTATACGTTATATGTGTAAGTGAGTGTGTGTGTGTGTGTGTGTGTGTGTGTGTGTGTGTGTGTAAGTAAATCTGTGTGTGAGTGTAAGTAAATCTGTGTGAGTGTGGCAAACCTGTGGGTGAGTGTGGCAAATCTGTGGAAGTGTAAGTAAATCTGTGGAGTGTAAGTAACGGTGTGTGTAAGTAAATCTGTGCGAGGTAAATCTGTGTGTGTGTGTAAGTGTAAATGTAAGTAAATCTGTGTGTGAGTGTAAGTAAATCTGTGTGAGTGTAAGTGTGTGTGTGTGTGTGTGTGTGTGTGTGTGTGTGTGTGTGTGACCGCGTGTGTATAAGTGTAAATGTATGTGTCTGTGGGTATAAGTGTATAAGTGTAAATGTAAGTGTCTATGGGTAAATGTAAATGTCATAGTGAATGTGTGTATAAGTGTCATAGTGAATGTGTGTATAAGTGTCATAGTGAATGTGTGTGTATAAGTGTCATAGTGAATGTGTGTTCTAAATAATAATAACAATAGGCATGAAGTAAATAACACTAAGTATAATAATAAAAATAAAAATAAAATAATAAAAATAATAAAATAATAAAAATAATAATAAAAATAAATAAAAATAATAATAAAATAAATAAAAAGTATTAAAACAAAATAAAAAACATAATGTTAATAAATATATGAGTTAAAACAGTAAAACATATGAGTTAAAGCAGTAAAGCAGAAAGTTAAAGCAGTAAAGCAGAAAGTTAAAGCAGTAAAGCAGAAAGTTAAAGCAGTAAAGCAGTAAAACAAAAGCATACTAATCCCTTAGGTGTTAGGTAACACCTCTATTGATTTACTGATTTACTGCTTTAAGGTATGTAATGTATATGAGTTAAAGCAGTAAAGCACAAAGTTAAAGCAGTAAAGCAGAAAGTTAAAGCAGTAAAGCAGTAAAACAAAAGCATACTAATCCCTTAGGTGTTAGGTAACACATCTATTGATTTACTGATTTACTGTTTATATATGTAATGTATATGAGTTAAAGCAGTAAAGCAGAAAAGTTAAAGCAGTAAAGCAGAAAGTTAAAGCAGTGAAGCAGTAAAAAAAGCATACTAATCCCCTTAGGTGTTAGGTAACACATCTATTGATTTATTTACTGCTTTAAGGTATGTAATGTATATGAGTTAAAGCAGTAAAGCAGTGAGTTAAAGCAGTAAAACATGAGTTAAAGCAGTAAAGCAGAAAGTTAAAGCAGTAAAGCAGTAAAACAAAAGCATACTAATCGATTAGGTGTTAGGTAATAACACCTCTATTGATTTACTGATTTACTGCTTTAAGGTATGTAAAGTATATGTTTTTAATAAAAGTTCGTACAATTGTAGTAAAATAAAATGATTATATATCAGGCACTTTGGCTTTTTCTTCTTACATACAATTTTTAAAAATTTATAAATTAAAAAGTATTAAAAAATATAAAAGATGTCTGTAATGAGTTACAGTTTTAGGTTCGCGAAAATGTTTTTAATAAAAATGTTTAAGTATGAAATAAAAATGAATGACTCATAGTATATTTGAAAAGAAATTCTTTGAAATGTTTAAGTATGAAATAAAAATGAATGACTTATAGTATATATATTTTTCATTCGCGCGGAAATATTGCGCCTGCGGGCGCACGCGGCGGGCGGGAACGCGGAAATATTGCGCCTGCGGGCGCACGCGGCGGGCGGGAACGCGGAAATATTGCGCCTGCGGGCGCACGCGGCGGCGGGAACGCGGGAACGCGTCGGGCGGGAACGCGGCGGGTCGCACCTGCGGGTGCGGAGCTGGCATCCTTTGCGGGGAGGGCGCACGCTGAGCCCTGGTGGTTAGCTTATGAACTAGGGGAAGACATTAATATTAACTCTGTTCTTTGATGTAGGGTAGAGATGAGCCATCAAAGATGATTTCATCAAAGATGAATCATCAATATAGATGGTATCAAAGATGACGTCATCAAAGATGAGTCATCAAAGATGAACCTTCAAAGTTGAGGCATCAATGCTGAGGCATTAATGCTGAGGCATCAAAGTTGAGGCATCAAAATATCGAGTGTGTGAGTGTAAGTGTAAGTGTATCTGTGTGTGGGTGGGAGTGTAAGTGTGTATAAGTGTCATAGTGTGTATAAGTGTCATAGTGAATGTGTGTATAAGTGTCATAGTGTGTATAAGTGTTAGAAAAAGACTAACTCATAGTAGGAAGCATCCTAGCAACTTGTAATATACACCAATCGATTCCTCATACCTTATAACCTAGGGGTAGACACCCATATTAGGGCTATTCTAGGCTCAGGGGAGGCTAGAAAAGGCTTGAAAAAAGTGGCACTCAGTTGGCACTATGTGGCACTCAGTTGGCACTATGTGGCACTCACTTGGCACTCATTGGCACTCACTTGGCACTCATTGGCACTCATTGGCACTCACTTGGCACTCACCCAGCACTCATAGAATAATCATAGAGCACTAATAGAACATCACTAGATACATACGTTCAAGAACGAAATATGTGACGGGTGGGACACGAGGCCAAAATTGGCGTGGGTCAAAATTGACCCATGGTATATGGCAGGGTCAAGGCTGAAATATCATGGTCAAACAAGGTTAAGACATAAAAGTTGTAGGGGCACGTGTAGGCTAGGTATAGTCTTGTCAAATCTGACCATGGTATATGGCGCGTTAAGGCCGAATAT
>JABUQX010143798.1:35000-38848 GCA_015478945.1 Trachelipus rathkii
AAGTAGCATTACAGTTATGTTAGTATATATATATATAGTGGTTGGTTATTAAGGTTATGTTATTATATGGTTAAGGTTATATATATATATATATATATATTATATATATATATATATGTATATTTATGTATAAAATTTTACTTTTCGGCAGCACTAATTTTTTTAGAGTTCATTTTCGATATTTGTTGATTAAATCGAAAATCGATACTTTGTTATATCGATACATGGAATCGGTAATATCGATAGTGATAGTATATATATATATATAGTTATAGTTATATATATATATATATATATATATATATATATATATATATATATATATATATATATATATATATATATATATAAAAAATCAAATGTCCCAAAAATACTCATTTTTGGGATTTATTGCTTTTTGTGGTATAATAAAAAAAAACAACTCATCGGGTAGTCCGCCCCGGATATCAGGAGTCGCGTCTCTGGCCTCTTAGGTGTAATTAATAATATTAAATTAATCCTTCCTCCGGGATGGTCTTTGAACCCCACTCTTTGGTCTTTGGGTGTCGCGGTTCCTCCGACCATCTCCGGGTATGAAACGTCCCTCCGTCCTTATCGATATGCTCGAGCGCCCCCTCTAAAAGGGTAACACTCCATTTAGGGTCTGCTGACCATCGTGCCGAAAACTAGCCCTAAACTTTACTGATCCACTGAGCCGTAAAACTAGCTCTAACTTTTACTGATAGACTTTTTAGTAGCTGCCGAAGATGGAAAGAAGATATATAGTATATGTTATATATATATATATCTGTATATGTTTATACATGTAGTTCTTCTCAGCATTATATATATATATATATATATATATATATATATATATATATATATATCACGGAAAAAGTTAAACCAGTCTACAACTGTTTTTGGACTAAAATCAACGTACATTGATACCTTTGCTACTATTACATCTTGTAAAAAATAAAACAATGCTAAAAAAACTAGCAAACTCCAACCGTTTTGGCATATATAAAACAAATCACTTATTCATTTCTAAACTTACGCTGACAACTCCACTAAAGACAACCGACGAATATAAAGTTTGAACCAATACTGATTTGATGTTTCGTTAACAGTGTTGCCAACTCAAAATATCAGAAGGCACTAGATTTTATTAAAAAAAAAGTCAAAATGCCAATATTTGATGAAAAAAGCAATAGACGGTTCAAAAAATCAATAAAAATAAGAACACGCGTTTAGTAAAATTTTGCACTAAAGTAGCAATAAACGCACTAGATCTATTGCAAAATGCACCAAATTGGCATCACTGGTTATATCATATCTCTTACAAATAATCGATTTACAACTAATCGATTTAATATTACAATATCAATGTATCGTTAATTCCCATAAAATATCGAGTGGACTTAGTTTTTATTTTTCTGCTGCCGAAATGTAAAATTAAGCCTATATATATATATATATATATATATATATATATATATATATATATATATATATATATAATATAAATTTATATATATATATTATTATTGTTAAAGCTATACATATATATATATATATATATATATATTATATATATATATATATATTGTTATTGTTATTATTATTATTATTATTATTATTATTATTATTATTATGCAGCGTACTATATTAATAGCAGTTATTTTTATTGTTTTATTTCCATTGTTGCATATTGTTGGTTATTGAGCACAATACATATACATATATGTTGTTAATATGCGCTATTGTTATTATTATGAGCATATATTTATTGGGCTATGATATATATTATTATTATTATATATTATTATTATTATACATATATATATGATATATATATGTTATACACATTATATATATATATTGTTCACATATTAAGTTATATTACATTATTATTATTACATTATTATATTATTACATATTAATATATGTTGTTATGATATTACATTATTGGTTATTACATGGCTATATTATACATACATATATTATTGGTTACTACATATTACATATATTATTGCTGGCTATTATTATTATATTCATTACATACATACATATGTATGTATGTATGTATATTAGTTATGTGAAGTATATGTATATATATATATAGATATATATATATTATTATTGCTATTATTATTGTTGGTTATTGCTTAGTATTATTATGTTATTATATATTATTATGTTATTATTATATATATATTATTATTATATATATTATATTATATATTATTATTATATTATATTGTTATTAATATTTATATAAATTACTAAGTTATTACATATACTTCCATAAACATGTTATATATATACATATTATATATATATATTATATTATATTATATATATATATTATATATATATAGTTGTATATTATTATATATATATTATATTATATATGTTGTTATTATTATTATTATTATTATATTATTACATATTATTATTATTATATATAAATATATATATATATATACATATATTATATTATACATATATTATTATATATATGAGCATATGTTGGTATATATATATATATATATATATAGAGTATAGCAAGGTTTATAGTCATATATATATATATATATATATGTTATATATATAGTATATTATATATATATATATTATGGTTATTATAAATATATATATATATATATATATATATATATATATATATATATATATATATATATATATATAATCAACCTCGGTATAAAATTAACATCCGAGATTATGGAGTGAAGGAGGGGGGAAGAAAAAGTGTGTGCAAAATTCTTCTGTTTGCAAATCCTTCCGTGAAATAGGTTGTTCCTTCACTTCAGAGCTGCAATCTCTTATATCTAAAAAAGGTTATACATAGAAGCAGTCTCCTAGTCTTTGAAAACACGGACAAAGTTTAATAGTATATTGCGTTGCAAGCTACTATAGGTGTATAATGACTGATAACGATTTGTTTAAATAATTCTAATTTCTTTCATTTCGTTTCATATCATCATAGGGGAGGAAAATGTGATCGAAATCCCAAGACATCCCATTTCAGAGGAAATCCTTTGCCACTGCAATCTATGAAAGGGGAGAAGAAGGAAACGTCCTTGCAACACGTAGAAAACAACAACTTTTCTAAGAACGGGAATTATACAAAGTTAAATGGTCAGTTGTCTTTCTTCAATCTTATATAGTCTCGGATGACTTGTTTAACTCTAATAGTCATATCCTGGGTTTATAAATATTATAATTCTTTATTTTATTAGGTGCTCAAGTAGGTTATATTTAAAATTTGGCCTTGTTGCAGATTTGACATCCTTGACAAATAATTATTTCCAAGTTTAAAATCGTCCTACCAAACTCAAGAATTGAAGTCATTGAAACAAAGTACCTGCTATACATTTAAATTATTCATATTGAATTTGCAAATAAAACTATTTTTAAAAGTTCTCTATTTTTAAATCTAGTTGTAAAAATTTGTTGATACCGAAAACACACACAAACACACATACACACACACACGCATATATATATATATATATATTTAAGATATATATATATATATATATATATATATATATATATATAAGGTTATTATATATATATATATATAGCATAGCATATTAGGTATATATATATATATATATATATAAAGGTATATATATATATATATATATATATATATATATATATATATATAGATATATATATATATATATATATATATATATATATATATATATATATATATATATATATATATATATATATTATGCATTAGTTATAAAGTAACGAAAACGCGAAAGCGTTCTCAATGATTTAAATGCGAAAACGGTTAAACACCCAAACATAACTGAACGAAGTACAAC
>JABUQX010143799.1:22500-25000 GCA_015478945.1 Trachelipus rathkii
TCTCTCTCTCTCTCTCTCTCTCTCTCTCTCTCTCTCTCTCTCTCTCTCTCTCTCTCTCTCTCTCTCTCTCTCTCTCTCTCTCTCTCTCTCTCTCTCTCTCTCTCTCTCTCTCTATTTTATATATATATATATATATATATATATATATATATATATATATATATATATATATATATATATATATATATATATATATATATATATATAATATATATATATATATATTCTAATTAAAAATGCATCTGATATCGAAATTTATGCATCTTTAAATTCTTAATAAACTTGCTTGCAGTTACGTTTTATATAATTATGTAAAAGGTTTTTTTTCCCTTTAAACATAATGTAATTTATTATGTATAAGAATTCAAAATATTGAGGGACAAATATTAATGAATATTATATATATATATATATATATATATATATATATATATATATATAATATATAATAATATATAATATATATATAAATAAAAAAATTTAAAATAAATATATATATATATATATATATATATATATATATATATATATATAACAACAATATATATCTTGCTATATACTTCTTTCTATATATCTTAATAATAAATATATATAATATTTTTTTAAAATATGTATATATATAAAAATATAGAGAGACAAATAAAAATGAATATATATATATATATATATATATATATAATTAACTTAAAGGACAAATTCAATGTTAAACTAAAAAAAAAATAAAAAAAAAAAATTTGCTTTAGATACAATCATTTTTAAAAGTTTATATAGCTAATTTTTATCTATTTTTCGGAGTAGATATAATCTGTCGAGTTTTAAAACTTCGACTCAGCATATTTCTTTATTGCCCAAGAGTTTGTTACATTTGGTGATAATATGAATTGCCAATTTTTGAATCTCTCGCAAAAAAAAAAAAAAAATAGGATTTAAATGCACTCCAAGTAAAAATTTTAGGTATATTCCTTCTCTATCTCCTCTATACCTTATCCAAAAATTAAAAATATTTGTGCAAGTTTTTTCACATTATTATCTGGAAAATTGGCCAAAATTGAAAATTTTCCTAGGCTAATTTTTTTTTTTTTTTTCTAGTCGTCCAATTTTTATGAAATTTTGAGAGCAAATTGAATTAGACGAGTTACAATATATTTTGTTAAGAACATTTTTTTTTATATATATATACCGAAAACTTTAATATTCTAAACGCCATTTGTCGTGGCTGCTTCAAATCGGACATAGCGTGCGCAGAGGTAAAAGGATTTGGTGTCCAGAAAAATGTTTAAATTTAAAGTTGTGAAATTCGTTAAATTTTATTTAATCTGATAATTTCATTTTCCAAAACTCGGATAAATATTATAAAATCTTATAAAAATATACCTATATTATAAAATATTATATATGAGAAAAATATAAGCTTTTCACAAAAAAATAAATATCCTCTGACAGAATATATTTTTTAAAATATTTTAAGAGATTTATTTACTTTTGGATACTCCTTATATATGAGGTATAAACCTAATACATTTATTGAAGTTTTGAAACTTGCCCTATTACCTAAACCTACGCCGAAAATTTCATAAAACTCAGATGAATAGTAAAAATTCTAATTTTCAATTTAGGCAATTTTTTGGTTTTTAACAATAAATTTCTAAAAGTTGATATTTTTCCTGTATAATTAATAAAACAAAAGATTCTTATTCATAACACATTTGTTAACAAATGTGCTATATATATATATATATTAGGGATGTACCGATACCAGAAAAGAGGCCGATACCGATACCGATACCGATACTCTATTTTTTTAGGGGCCGATACCGATACCGATACCGATACCGATACTTTAATTAATATAATAAATACACATTAATAAGATAGAACATTTGTGTACTGCTAGGCAAACTCAGATTGCATTCTCTTGTACAACCAATACTTAGTCATTTATTTCATATTTGGTTGTGCCCAAGTATATTTATTTTATAAATTAAAATAGTATCTTAAAGGAATAATAAATGCAAATATAATATTAATAACTTTTTTATGCTTGTGTTTATTCAAAAAATATTCCATTTCCATTTTCCAGTAAGTATTAACAAAGTTTAGCTACTAGCTTTTCTGTTTTAACATTATTACAATTTTTTACAAGAAGATCTTTAACTAGCTACAAATATAAAGCACAAAATACTGGCAGAGACCTCAATTAGTCAGTTGAAAAGACAAAAGGAAAAAAATGTTACATTTTTAAACATGACATAATAATAATATACTTCCTTTAAGATAAGAGATAGATAATATTAATAGTCAAATTAAAAAATTCTCAAAATTGTGATGCAAAAACATTAAGTTTCACTAGTATGGCGAGAGCCTGTTAAATTGGGGGTGTTTACATTCCCACCTACACTAAAAATACGCTCTCTCTCGACTGATGAGGAGGGACTGATAAATATTTGCTTGCAAGCACTGATAAAAATGGAAACCGTGGCCCATTTTCATGCCACCACAT
>JABUQX010143800.1:2500-7500 GCA_015478945.1 Trachelipus rathkii
TCATCAAAATAACGCTTCACAGTTCGTCTGCGTTTCTGTTTTAGTTCACATGAAATATTCCATGTAAGTGCCAATTGCTTTAAGTTTCTCCTCAAATGTTGTAATTCTACATTGGCGTGACTCAGGAAGAAACATGCTTTATGAAGATCAACTGACTTACTTTGTACACTTTCAGAAGCTCTGCTAATGTTTTCAAGAATTTTGTTTTGTAGGGTGATCATTAGTATAAACTGAAAGGAGTCCAGATGTTTCCTAATGACGAGGGCCTGTTCTACTTCCTGTTTATTGTGACTAGACAGTATAATTTTCGTTAGGCACTTCATTACACATTGAAAGTTTTTTTCAATGCCAAAAGGCAATCATTTCGTGATGCCCATCTTGTCGGACACAACTTTTTGATAATCTTTTTCCTTGCTAGTTCTCCTTCTAGTGTTTTGTTGAGAGCTTGCCAACGGGGTAAACTTCCGCTAAAGAAAACATACGTTTGCTGAACAATATCATAAAATTGACTAACCTCGGTAATGTTAGAGACTGAATCATTCAGCACAAGATTCAGGTTATGTGCTGCACAATGTACGTACTCAGCTATTGGAACTATATTTTTAATTCTTTTCTGTAGTCCAGTGTACTGTCCACTCATATTAGACGCGCGCGTCATCGTAGCCTTGTCCTCGACATTTTTGAATATCAATTCCCTTTTCCTTCAAATATAACAATATTGAATTCTCAAATGTTTCACTTGTTTGATCACTGACTTCTACGAAACCCAAAAACGACTCGTGTATCTGCAGAGAATTTTCACCGGGATTTTTTTTCTGTCAGTGTTGTATATCTAATCACGATACTCAACTGATCTCTTTTTTTAGATATCTTGTGTGGTGTCTAGAATTAATGAATAATACGGAGCTGAGGTTATTCTGAATAATAATGTTTTCCTAACTGAACATGCAAGTAAACTAATCATGTCATTTTGTATTTCATGATGTAAATACTTGTTTCTACTTTTCTCATTTGCTAAGTGAGCTCTAAGTAAAGAGTCATATCGAGAGAGTAGATCAACAATATTCAAAAAGTTTCCAGACTCGGGACCAATTGATTCTGTATTTTCTCTTTGACCACGAAATGGTAATGAACACATTACCAGTGTTCTCACAGTATCGATAATGCGGGTAAAAATTTCTTTCCACTTCCAATGTTCCTCCGAGAGTTGATCAACGATAGTTTTATTTTTCTTCCACATACCATAAGTCATAAAAGCGTGTAAATGTGATTTGCTACATTAATATTTTTTAATTTCATTACTAAGCCCCTGCCAATCACGAATGCCTATATGCCAACTTCTTGATCCAGGGCATTCATAGAACAGTCAACAACGCTCACAATAAACAGAATCTAATTTGGGAGAATAGCAAAGCCAATTTCTTTCGAATTTTTGGCCAGTTATAGTTGCATATGAATAATATTCAGCACTGAATGATCTTTCTGAAATTATATCCTTAGGAAAGGGATCTAAAGGGCGGCATGGTTAACCGGCTAAAATTTTTCCTCTGGCTTCCTTAGAAAGAGGCATACGAAAAAATCTAATGTCATTTTGGAATTTATTTTTATACGAAATCTTAGCCACGGTAGAGTTTCGATAACGCATCTATAGCAACCTAGAACAGTGGAACAAGAAAAACAAAGACAAATACAAAGATCTTAATCTAGACATAATGAAAGGATTTTTGCTCAATAATCTAATAATACAAAATAAAAGAGACAAACTCCCAAATTTATTTTACAAAGCTCTCAGTTCATTACAAAAAAATAAAAACATTGTCATAACTAGAAGCGATAAGGGCAATAACATTGTAATCCTAAACACACAAGACTATATCAATAAATGTCAAACTTTACTCAATGATCCCAACACCTATACTCCCCTAACAAAGAACCCCCAAAAAAACTCTTTCGATAACTATAATAGTAAACTTAAACAGATCACAAAAGACTATCCCGAAATTCACACTTACAACAAAGCTCATATGACCAATTTATCCAAATTCTACGGCATTCCCAAACTTCACAAACAAAATATCCCCCTCCGCCCTATAATCTCTAATACAAATTGTAATACGTATAAACTATCCGCTTGGCTTTCGAACATTCTCAAACCCCTTATAGGTAACATATCCCCCGCTCACATAAAAAATACCCCTGATTTTATACAAAAAATTCATCATCTCAATCCCACAACCCATCAATTCTTAAGTTTTGATGTAAAATCATTGACTTCAGTCCCGGTCACATACACTTTAGATCTCTTAGAAACCCATATAACCACCAATAACATTAATCTTTCTTATCCATTCCCTTTGATCAAAAAACTCATTTTACTAACCCTCGATCACAATTTTTTCATCTTCGACAATAAATATTACAAACAAACATCAGGCTTATCAATGGGCTCCCCCCTCTCACCAACTCTGGCAAATATATGCATGGAATTATTGGAAAACAACTACATCATACCATTCACCCAACCTCCTCATACCACCTGGCTACGCTACGTGGATGATGTGTTTGTCGCCTTACCCAAACAAAAAAATTACAATAATTTACTAGATTTCATCAATCAACTACATCCCTCCATCAAGTTTACATATGAACTTTCGGAAAATGACACCCTCCCATTCCTTGATACCTTATTAACTTGGCATAATTCCAATCATATCACCTTTTCAGTTTACAGAAAACAAACATGCCAACCATCCTACATCCACTGGTATTCCACTCAACCAAGAAATATAAAATTAGCAACGCTAACAGCCCTATACATCCGCGCACTCCGTATCTGTTCCCCTAATCATCTAGACAATGAAACAAAACTCCTTTTTTCTACCTTCACAAATTTAAATTATCCCCCCTATATAATAAATAAAGCCTACCAAAAAGCCAAACAAAAATACTACCACCCCCCCAATACCATCATCAACACTCACAAAACTTTTCTCCCTTTACCGTACAAAATCAATCAAAACACAAAACAACATTTACCAAAATCAATCATCTTCACTCAAAATAATTCCTTCACCCTTAAACACTCCCTCAGACCCCCCACCTCCCACAACACCCTTACGCGGTGCGTTTAATATATTCTTGGTTGAGTGGAATACCAGTGGATGTAGGTGAAACTAATGATCTCCATAGAAGAACCAGCCAACACAAAGAAGACCTCATCAAAAACAGTATAAACTCCGCTCTCACTCAACACAGAACCCAAGCAAGTCACAACATAAACATAAACAACATCACTATATTAAAAAACACAAATAATACTCAAAAAAGAAAGATCATAGAATCAGTATACATTTACAATAAAAATAACTTCAATAAACAATTAGGTGAATATAGGCTCGATTCAGTACAAAATTCTATAATTCTTTCATCAAAATACTTTCATCAACTAAAAACTGAAATAACAACCAACCAAAATCATTCCCAAATTCCTTCCATTCCATGACAGTATAATAGCCACTCAGTCTCCCGAAGGAGGTGTACGTAACCGTACACGAAAGCTCGAAGCTACCCTTAATTATAAAATGTAGTGTTTTAATATTAAAAGAATTAAGTGCCCCGTGTATAGATTAAAACTTAGTTTTAAACTTCCCAATTTTAGTCCCGTGATTAAAAAATAAAATAATTTTACTATCGCTCCCAAGTTAAAAAATAAAAAATATTATGAATAATAAAAAAAGAAAAAAAATATAAATATATATATATATATATATATATATATATATATATATATATATATATATATATATATATATATATATATATATATATATATATATATATATATATATATATATATATATATATATATATATATATATATATATATATATATATATATATATATATATATATATATAATTAAAAAATAATCAATGAAGCCGAAACTAATAACAAACAACACTTCACATGTAATTAATAACAATGAAGGTATTCAATGCAACTACAAAACATATTTAAAAAAATAAAGGATTCCCCCGCCTGATCGCCATCATTCTATAGTGTAAGGGATGACCGCGCCTGATGGCCACCATTATATAGTGTAAAAAGTAGCCTATATACAACCCTTGATATTCGATCTTTCATCATTTTGGGAAGAATCGACCGAAAACTGGAGAATATTTCCGGTACCTATTTATTCTGTCATATTCCTATACGAGTATTCTGAAAAGATATCTTATTTTATTTTAAAAGAAATTGTTTAATATGCGATTGAATGATATTTTTTGGTGGAACAGCTGATTATTGTTTATTAACAAATGAGACGAATCTTAATTTTTTCGTTTGGTTTCACAGTTGGACTCCGTAAGGGGCCCCTCGAACTCCGGGGCCCTCCCGCAGTGCCGTTATCGCCACCACTGGCATGGATGCAGAGGAAAGAGATAAGGAAGGAAGTGGCGAGAAGTTAAGAGAACAATGTTATGAGGAAATATAAAGAAAAGTATGTGAGAGCACTCGCAAATTAATCAGTTGAATATGAACAAGATGAAACTGAACAAATCTGGAAGCAAATGAAGAAAGCCTTTATTAGTAGTGTAAGAGAAGTATTTGGGTATGCTAAAATAGTAGGTAAGAATGTCAATAATGATTAGTGGAATGAAGAGGTGATGCAAGCTGTCAGAAGTAAAAAAAAAGAGGCGTGGTTGAATGTGCTAAAAGTCAATGATGATGTCTGAATTTAAAGGTTTATGGAGATATATAAAAAGTATAAAGGTAGACTAAAAATTGCATTCGTTGGAGAAAAAAAGTGATAAATAAACAGTTTGAATGGAGGATGAATGGAGACTTACAAGGAAATAGGAAGTTCTTCAGGAAGGAAATACTAAAGGTTAAGAAAGAGAGCAAGAGGAATCTTCCAAGAATAATGAATAGGGATGACACTTTCGTGACTGATGAAATGGATATGAGGAGAGTGTGGAGGGAACACTTCGAAAATCTGCACA
>JABUQX010143802.1:12500-27500 GCA_015478945.1 Trachelipus rathkii
TAATAATAATAATAATAATAATAATAATAATAATAATAATAATAATAATAATAATAATAATAATAATAATTTTGGGAAATAAGAGACGTTTAAAAATGTGACAAAACAACAAATTATTCATAAGAAAAATTTATAAACTTAGTAAATTAATCAAAACAACTTTAAATAAAATCAATTAATTAATTGATAATTAATAATTATAATTTAAATTCTAGTATATATTATAGAGACTTGTGAGCAGTTTTAGTTTTTTTATTCTCCTGCGAAAAAAAAGAATTATCAATACATTCTAAAATATGGTAGAATTTACCCATTTCTCTATACAGAATATATATTTTTAAATATGGTATAATTTAACCATTGCTCTATAGATTTACAAAATGCATTCTTTGTATTCGGTAAAATTTGCCCATAACTTTATAGTTACAATATTCATTCGTAAGATGTCGCAAAATTTACCTATGACTCTATAGAGTTACATAATTCATTCGTAAGATGCGGTAAAATTTACCCATGACTCTTTAGAGTTACAGTATTCATTCGTAGGGTACGGTAAAATTTACCCATGACTCTACAGTTACAATGTTCATTCGTAAGATACGGCAAAATTTGCCCATGGTATATATATATATATATATATATATATATATATATATATATATATATATATATATACCACTATATCATATATATGTGAAGGCAGAATTTCTCTTGCCCTCACAATAATTATGTACACCTCTCATAGTTGCTCTGTATATCAAATTCTACTATTAATTTTATTATATATGGAAAATATTTAACAACCTTTTGTATGGCACCATTTTTTGTGAGAGTGAGTCGCTGCAATGCTGCCCGCGAAATGTCTGGCATTTCGAGGGAAGGAAGGCAGTTTGGCTTCAAGATACAAGAAGAGAAGTCGCGTTGTGTGTCGGCTTGTTAAAGGCCGGAAATTTGTGTTTGAATATAAAAATTATGATATTAACCTTCACCAATATTATTAATGACTGTGAACTGACCCATTGTGTTAACTGTTAATATTGATACCATTATTTACCACCTGATTAATTAGTCTTAGAAATAAAAATAAAAAGTAATTACCCCTTTTCATTATCACTGTATTAACTCATCAAAGGGTTATTACAAAGAATGGTGACCAACAGAGCGACTCGAATAACTCCCATACCTAACTGATGTGAAGAGTGTCAAAAAGAAAAAAAAAAAAAAAAAAAAAAAAAAAAAAAAAATGAAAAAAAAAAAAAAAAAAAAAAAAAAAAGTGCCAATTCAAAACACAAACACACACAAAAAACAACACAAAAAAAAAAAAAAAAAAAAATTAAAATCCCCGAAAAAACAGTGAAATAAGAAACCCTATCACAATAGGCTTAAGAACCTTCCCCTAAACAAAAAAAAAAAAAAAAAAAAAAAAAAAAAAACCGTTAAGAATGCCGAGTCTAAAAAGAAAGTCACTCAGAGTTCAAACGAAAAGAAGCAACGTAGCTATTGTGACTCGGTCTCAATCATAAGACCCCATCACACTCCCCCAGAAGCCCCTCCTATCGAGGGGGTAAATGAAGAAGATGACGCATCACAATACGAAACAGACTCGGAAAATGAAACTCAAGAAGGGTATGAAGCAACAAACCTGGTGAAGAGTCATCCTTCCCCCAATCTCTTAGGGAGAAAAGGAAGAAGGAAGAATCTCCCGCTCAATGCCATTCCCACCTTCAACGAATTCAATGCCTTAGAGTGGATTCGGCAAACGACAATGATCTTTAACCTTAATGAAATCATCGATCAAAGGGAGAGGGTAAGACTTTTGGCATCAAAATTACCAAGCAAGATTACAAATTCGTTGAAACTTCCCTTAAAGGACGATTGTTATACTAAACTAGTCAAGGTAATAGAAAAACTTTATGCACCATCGCTAAGAACTCAGATAGAAGAAGTCTTTCAATCAGGCATGAGGGAGGGAGAGCTCCCCTCCGATTATGCAGTTAGAATAAAAGAAATGCTTGGATTATCCACTTTCGATTCGATAACAGACAACGATGCTAAATTTATTAGAGAACTCTTTCTCTTACGATTGCCTAAGCAATTACAGATCTCCCTCATGACAACAGAGAAAAACCATGATTTTGAGGAATTAATTGAAATAGCCGACGACATTTTCAACAAATTTTTTTCCCCAAACGGTGCTCGCCAATCCCCCGCGGGGGTGAGAAACGAATGGCAATCTGTGAACGCCATACGACCAGCAGAAGAAAAAGTCACCAAGTCACTCAACAGAGAGACGTCAGTACAGGAGAGGGAGATAAGTCGACTGATAATCTCTCATGAAAAGTCGGCCGAAGAACTGAAGTCACTAGCTAAGAGCGTCATAGAGCTCGCGAAGACGCTGTGTCAGAATGCGAAGAATTCTCCCACCCCCAATGATGATCAAAATTCAAGAGGAAGAAATTTCAACCGATCAACTTATAACAACGTTGCAGCTGGGCCTAGTACAGAAGGCCTTTGTAGGTTCCATAGGAATTTTTGCACCATGCATTTCGATGTGAGGGTCGATATTGTCCAATGTACACCTTGATATCGCAACCCCCGGCAACTCCTCCACCCCCACAACAGAACGTCAACATTTCAAAAAATGGAAGGGCTGGTCCGTGAGGCGACTCCCGGGCCAGATGGAGGTGAATATTGGGGGGAACGACGCTTTTGTGAGTAGAAACCTTTGTGATTGTTTGCCCTGTAACTTTTGTATGAATAAATCAAATTTTGGGCGGGGAAATATTAATTTTAACTATAGTAGAAGACGTTATTATAACAATAATCATAATAACAGTAGAAATTATAGTCGTAATTATAATAATAGAAATTACAGTAACCATAGTGTTGACGATTTTTATAATAATAATTGCTATGGTAACGAAAATATTAGTTGTAACAATAATAATTATAATAATAATGCACGTGTCGGTTATAATAATTTCTATAATAATAATGAGCATGCTAATCTTAATGGCCATAATAGTAATAGGTATTTTAGTAATAATTGTAATTATATTAATCGTGGGTATGATGGAAATGTTAATTATGTCAATAGATTTAAATGGAGTAGAAATATCACTTGTAAGGATGATCAAGGGCAGGGGGATTCCTAGTGATTCACCCCCTCCCCCACAGAAGTCGCTTGTCGCTGAGTCAGTAGGAGTAGAGTCATCTTCAATTTTAAATTGTAACTCAACGCATGATGAGGTTAATAACAACAATAGCAATAATAATAATAATGATTATAGAACTAGGAATGATAGTCGTAGTGATGGCAATAACGGTTTTGTAAATTCTTATAATTGTATTGAAAATAATAACGCTGTGACTTTTGAAAACAATAGCTTTGTGAATGAGTCGCTGCCTCCACCGACGGAGTCAACCTATCCCCCTACCCCAGTCACTGGGGAGGAGGCGGGAATGGAGGCGATTCTGACTTGTGAATCTATACTTATTGATAAAAATAATGATAAAAATGAATTTGTAATTAATGAAAGGGGCGAAATTCCCTTTCTGAAAATGAATTGTATTAGTTTTAGAGATGAAGGAGGTTCTTCTTCTTCCGATAAGCATGAGGAATCATTATTTTAAGGAATAATGCATGTGACTTATCTGATAATGCTGTGGTGGAAGTTTCTGGCAACTCAACTAAAATCGTTGCAGCTGTTAAAGAAGTAATTTTTGATAAATTGTATTATATTTCGGACGCAACTAACAATGAGACTTATTTACTAGACTGTGGGAGTTGCCTCGACCTTTTAATTGCTACTGAATCGGATAAGGAGGAGGCCCCGATTGGGAGTGCCAGGGCCGCGAACGGAGGCTGTATCCATATTTATAAAAAAATAATGACTAAAGTTGACTTGGGGTTGGGCAGACCTTATGACTTGCATGCCTACGCTTCAGATATTAAATTCAATGTCTTAGGCATGCCTTTTCTCAAAAAACACGGGTTCATCATTGACTTTAGGTACCATTTTTTACTAGATACCAGCACTAGACGTAGTATTTCTCTTTGTAACGAAGCTTTTGATTTTTCCAAGCATGTTCGGAACTCTATCCTCCCACTAGCCGCTGTCTCTTTAAATATACCGCTTTGCGAATATGAATTAGTTAATGATTTAATTAGAAAGTACCAAGTTTTGTTCGTAAATCCTTATAAAGCACCTAATTTAGATTTAAAGAATGATCAACTCAAAAGATGGCGCTTTATTTGTACAAAGTACCGGAAAAAAGGGGGCGGGGCTTATTTTGACAGCTGTGAGAACAACTTCGTCGCTCAGTCACGACTTAATAGTAATGAAACTATAGGGGAGGGGGGAGGGGGGAGTAAAGATTGTACTATTGGAGAGGGGGGTGAAGATTGCACTGTTGATGAGGGGGGGAGGAGAAAGAAGAATGTCCTTTGAAGGAGGAAATTTTATGCGAGTTAGCGGCAAACTACCCATACCATGTGACTGTTAATGGATCGCCGATACAATTGAGGAGTAGAACCATAGCTCCACATCTTTTTGAGAAAGCAAGGGAGGAAATCAATAAATTATTGGACGCAGGGGTCATTTCGCGGGGGAGAAGCAATTGGGGTTTCCAACTAGCTTTTTGCCAAAGTCGGACGGAAGGGTTCGTTTGGTCGTTGATCTGAGGTTATTAAACCAAAGATCAACCTCTGACAATTTTACCCTACCCAAGATTAAGGATATTATTTTGCAATTGCAACATTGCAAGTTATTAACAAGGCTAGACGTTCGGCAAGCTTACTATAACGTGCCAGTCAGCGAGGAAACGAAGAAATATTTCACTATTACTTGTCCTTTTGGTAACTACAGCTTTAACTATTTAATACAAGGACATAAGTGTTCTTCTAGTGCCTTCCAGCGCTTCATGTCAATATTGCTTGGAGATTTAAGGAATGTTTTTGTATATTTAGATGACATCTTAATTGCCAGTTCGACTCTTGAAGAGCATGTTGCAATGTTGGAGAAAGTTTTGGAGAGATTAAAATATATGAAAATTTATCTGAACCCAGAAAAATGTGTACTTGCAGTCGAAGAAACGGACTTTCTAGGTTTCAATGTTAGCGAGAAGGGGGTTAAGCCTAGTAAGGAGAAAATCGATGCAGTGGTGAATGTTGCAAGGCCAACAACCATCAAACAACTTAGGGCTTTCCTCGGTCTATATAATTTCTGCCGAATCAACATAGTAGGGGCGGCTCAATTGTTGCAACCCCTAACGAAAATGTTGAAGGGAAAACCCGCCTCCAATAAAAGGATTTCCTGGGGGGTAGAAGCCGAGCGAGCGTTTCTAGAAGCTAAAGCAGCAATGGTGAGTGCCACCCTGTTGTCGTTCCCTGATGAAGGAACTGAGTTACTAGTATACACGAAGGTAAGCGAACTCACTATAGCTAGTGCACTGATGGGAGAAGAAGATAACCAAACAAAGATTTTCGCGCTTTATAGTACCATACTCACCGAGGCAGAAGTGGCCCTACCTCAGCTGGTTAAGGAGCTCTTATGCGTCAAAAACAGTTTACAAAAATATGCTTACTTAATTGCCAATAAGAGAATCACTGTCTGTACTAGCAACAGTGGGTTAATCACAGCTTATATGAAAAAGAGTGCCGAAAAAATTCATAATATTCGAGAGGTAAATTTATTGAATGCCATTGCAAATTTTGACGTTGAATTTAAATTGGTCTCTAAGGCTAAAAATAAATTGGCGATAATTTTAACAGAATTGGCTAACGAAAGAGATAAAATCATAGAGGCTGGGGAGTTGCAATTGCAACTGGCTTGTATAGAAAATGGGGAGTGGGCGTGGCCAAAACAAAATACTATGGAGACGGAGTTACAACTGGAGGAGGAGTTTAGTGGATGGAATTCTCTGAATTCCGTAGTGGAAGGGTTGAGCCCTTTAAATCGCACGTTAAAAGAAAAAGACTTACTGGAGTATTATAATAATAATAATAAAAATAATGATAATAATAATAATAATAATAATAATAATAATAATAATAATAATAATAATAATAATAATAATAATAATAATAATAATGATAATAATAAAAATAATAATAATAATAATAATAATGAAATAATAATAATAATAATAATAATAATAATAATAATAATAATAATAATAATAATAATAATAATGATAATAATAAAAATAATAACAAAAGCGGTAATAATAATGAAAAATAATAATAATAATAATAATAATAATAATAATAATAATAATAATAATAATAATAATAATAATAACGATAATAATAATAATAATAATAAAAGCGGTAGTAGTAGTAGTAGTAGTAGTAGTAGTAGTAGTAGTAATAATAATAGTGGCAATGATAATAGTAGCGAAGCTGGTAATGATAATGACTTTGAGAATTTTGTAATAAATACTATAACTTACAGTAAAAAAGGGTTAAATGGAATGATGAAGAAAATTCAGGATGGAGTAGATTTCAAGGAAATAGCTATAGAACAGGAGACTGATGGTTATATAAGGGACCTAATAAAGGGGCTGAAAACTAGTGGATTGAAGGCCTGCTACAAGGAATTCATCCATCGGGGCAAGGAGCTGTCTTTGGCGGTTGATATCTCTACGGGCACAGCTAGAATATTAGTACCGGAAAATCTGGTGGATGATGTCATAGAGAAAATACATAATACAAATCACTTGGGAATTAAACGGACTTTGATTATTCTGAAAGCGGATTTTGCCTTCAGATTTATGCATAGTAGAGTAAAAAAATTTATACAGAGTTGTGATGTCTGTCAAAAAAATAAGAGTGTTAGAAGGATATCTCCAGAATTCGGCAGATTTAAGGAAGTCTCGGAGAAGTTTGACACTCTCCATGTGGATTTATGTAAGTTTCCGTATAGTATGGGGTTCAATTATCTGCTTGTTTTTATTGACAGATTTAGTAAGTATCCCTTCGCCTACCCTCTTAGGCAGGCGACGGTCGACTCGGTTTTGACTGTGTTAGTGAGCGAAATTTTTCCGTTCTGTGGCTCAATAAAAAGACTCATCTCAGATCGAGGAAGCCAGTTCACTGCCAAATTATTTAATGACGTATGTAACCTACTCGGCATAGATAAGATTTTCACAACGGCTAGCTCACCAAACGTAAACGGCAAAGTTGAAAATTTGAATCAAGCCCTCATAGTGACACTAAGGTGTATGATTAATGATGGGGAAAATGAAGGGTTAAAATGGCCTGAAATTTTGCCTTGGGCACTGTACTGTTTGAGAATTAGCCCTATAAATGACGAGGGGGTCACCCCCAGTGTGCTTATGTTCGGCCAAAATCTATCAGTGCCAGGAAGCTTGTTGCAGAAGGAGGCACTCAGTGCCACAGTCAGTCAAAGTGCCTATTTGAAGAAATTAGTGGCTTTAATGCGTAGGCCTTTGGCACCACAGGTTGTATATAAAAATAAGAATATATTTGTTCCGAAAGATCTCCACAAGGCAAAGGCAGTGTTGGTGAGAAATCAACAGTACAATGTAGGAAAACTGTCAGAAAGATACTCAGGACCTTTCAGGGTGGTGCTACGGATAAAAAAGAATAATGTTTATATTTTGAAGCAAGGGAAAGAGGCAGTAGAAAATTTAAGAAATGTAAGAATTTTTCATAACATAACCGAAAGGGACGATGAAACCCAAGAAAAATAAAAAAAATAAAAAAAAAAAAAAATATATATATAGATAATAATAATAAAAAAACAAAAAAAAAAAAAATTAGGAAGAAAAGGGGGAGCTTTTAGTTCTGCATGCAATTCTTAGAATTAGACAGTAGTTAGATTGACACCTTATTCTTCAAAAAAAAAAAAAAAAAAAAAAAAAAAAAAAAAAAAAAAAAAAAAAAAAAATCGTCTTCTTTCCTCTATCTAATACTATAGACGAAACGATGCTGCCAAACACTAATAATAGTAATAAATTCCCGCATGTTCCCTACAAAATGTCACAGGAAGGGGTTGTAATAGAAGAGTTGAAATAGTCAAACCCCCCAAGGTGGGGATTAAGAAGGTCTTTTATGTATTTTGTAACAATGTATTGTAAGAATAAAATTTGTATCTCGTAATAATAATGTCAAATTATTACTAAAAAAAAAAAAAAAAAAAAAAAAAAAAAAAACCTTTTGAAGGAAAAATTTCTCTTTCCCTCAAAAAAATTATTTACACCTCTCATATTTGCTCTTTATATCAAATTCTACTATTAATTTTATTATATATGGAAAATATTTAACAACCTTTTGTATGGCACCATTTTTTGTGAGAGTGAGTCGCTGCAATGCTGCCCGCGAAATGTCTGGCATTTCGAGGGAAGGAAGGCAGTTTGGCTTCAAGATACAAGAAGAGAAGTCGCGTTGTGTGTCGGCTTGTTAAAGGCCGGAAATTTGTGTTTGAATATAAAAATTATGATATTAACCTTCACCAATATTATTAATGACTGTGAACTGACCCATTGTGTTAACTGTTAATATTGATACCATTATTTACCACCTGATTTAATTAGTCTTAGAAATAAAAATAAAAAGTAATTACCCCTTTTCATTATCACTGTATTAACTCATCAAAGGGTTATTACATATATATATATTTATATATATATATATATATATATCTAGGCATTGACATATATATATATATATCGATATATCATACCATTATATTAAAATATAAATCTCGGGATATTACAACAAATAATTAAACGAATTTAGTTTCTGGAGATGTTCTCTCTCTCTCTCTCTCTCTCTCTCTCTCTCTCTCTCTCTCTCTCTCTCTCTCTCTCTCTCTCTCTCTCTCTCTCTCTCTCTCTCTCTCTCTCTCTCTCTCTCTCTCTCTCTTTCTCTCAATAAAGCTGGGTTGTATTATATCTATCTATCTATCTATCTATCTATATCTATCCTATCTATCTATCTATTTATCTATATCTATCTATCTATCTCTATCTATCTATCTATCTATCTATCATCTATCTATCTATCCTATCTTTCTATCTATCTATCTATCTATCTATCTATATATCTATCTACCTATCTATCATCTATCTATCTGTCTATCTGTCTATCTATCTATCTATCTATCTATCTATCTATCCCTATCTATCTCTATCTATCTATCTATCTATCAATTCGCATTATCTTTGTAAGTACATATCTATCTATCTACCTATGTAACCTATCTATCTATCTATCTATCTATCTATCTATCTATCTATCTATCTATCTATCTATCTATCTATCTATCTATCTATCTATCTATCTATCTATCTATCTATCTATCTATCTGTATATATATATATATATATATATATATATTTATATAACATATATATATATATATATATATATATATATATATATATATATATATATATATGCTGTATATATATATACAGTATATATAACTCATTTTACAGCTTTATTGGGAGAGAGAGAGAGAGAGAAGAGAGAGAGAGAGAGAGAAAGAATTCCATAACGTATGTTCTGCGTGTCGTAAGAAGTAACTAAAGGGACAGAGGGAGGGAAGTAGCTCTCTCCACGATATAAGATTGTCTAATTGGACATTTGAGGTGTGGAGTACATCACATGACACTCCAGTACTCAATGCTCAATGGTTCGCCCTTCTTGCCATCATATCCAAACTCTTCTTAAAAGGGAGTAGATTCTCTGTAGCACATACAAATCATAAAACACTACTGCTATTACTGACAACACCTTTTTTCATTTATGTTCTGCGTGCGTGGGAGGCGACTAAAGGGACAATCATTAGTTGGGTTAGGGACCTACTACCACTTATTTATACTCTAGCAATGCTTATGCATGCTTCAGGCTTGGTAGTGACCGCCGTAAGCCACCTTGTATCTTCAAAAATTGTGTGATTTGTCTGGGTACATGGAATGTTGGAGAAATAAATGGAATAAATGGTGATTAGAAGAGCAGACAGGTGATGGATGTTTTTAGAAAGGATAAATTTGATTGGTTTGCTGTGACTGAAACAAAGGTGAAAGGAAGCGGTGAAGATAGTGGTGTGGGGTGAAATGTGTATGTGCATGAGTGGAGAGGAATGAGACGGGGAGAGGAGTTCAGTTTCAGATGAGTGATCTGGGACACAGAGCCATGGTGGAATTTTTTTTTTTTTTGTGTTAGTACTAGAATTCTAATGGTTAAATTTAAGTTTGAGAAGATCAAGGAATGCGTGGTGTTAATATACGGGCTATCTGAGGATGATGCCGAGGAGAGTGTGATTTTCTAGGATGATCAGAATGATTTTTTAGACGGGTTGAGTAGGGATTTCAGATTGGTTGTGTTGGGTGACTTAAATGGTTAGTTAAGTGATCGTTAATGGAATGGTATAACAGGTGACTTTGGGATTGCTGGAGATAATGAGAATGGTAGGAAGGAGATTAATTTCTGTGAGGAGAGAGGTATGTGTGTAAGTAATACATTATTCAGGCACAAGAATATTCATAAGTATACGAGAATTGGGGTAGGTAGAGTTGGTATCGAAGCGAAGAATATGATTGATTTTGTTGGTGAAAATGAGAATGTTGTAGTACGTGATGGACGCGTTAAAAAAGTGAGGGGATAGGGATGGGAGTATCAAATCATTATGTTGTTTTATGTAAAATCAAGCTAGGGAAGGAATGGATAAAGAGGAAAAGAGATAAGTGGTAAAATTAAGTGAACTTGGGGTTATAAGAGAAAAGTATGTGAGGAAACGCACCAAAATAAAATCAAAGCTGAATGTGTACAAAGAGGCAAGAAACTGAGCAAATCTGAAGTCCAAATGAAGGAAGCCTTTGTTAGTAGTACAAGAGAAGAATGTGGATGTGCTAAATAAAGAAGTTAGATTGTCAATAGCGAGTGGTGGAATGAAGAGGTGATGGAAGAGGTTAAAAGTTAAGAAAAAGAGGCGTGGTTGAATGTGTTAAAAGACAATGATGAGGTCTCAAAAGAAAGGTGTATGCTAGACTAAAAGTTACATACGTAGGAGGAAAAAAGAAGTAAATGAACAGTTTGGAAGGAAGATGAGTGAGGACTTGGGGAATAGCAAGCTCTTTTGGAAGAGGAAGTGCGAAGGTTAGAATGAGTAGAAACAATCTTCATAGAATAATGAATAAAAGAAATACTTTCGTGACTGATGAAAAGGATGTGAGGAGAGTGTGGAGGGAACACTTCAAAAATATCCATAACATTGGCAAGATTGAGAAGGTTTATGAAGAAATAGGTATTTTGGGGATGAGGTAATTGGTAGGGAGGAGGAAATGGGTAGAGTGAGAAAGTTGAACAGTGAATCCGCAGGTATAGATGGAATTTCTGGTGAAATGAACAAGAATGTAGGGAAGATTAGTGATAGACTGGATATGGAAGTATTGTAATAAAGCTTTTATGGAGACCATAGTTCAGAAGGATTGGAGGAGAGCAGTAATAGTAAGTACCCTCATATAAGGGTGGTAACGAAGATAAGGGATACTGTAGGAACTATAGGGAATTAGTTTGTTGAGTGTTGTAGGGATGTTATATGTTGATATTTTGGTTGAAAGAGAGCTTCGCGTGACTGAGGGACTGATTGGCGACGATCTTCACATTGCAACAAATGATTAAGAAAATGAGAATGGAGAAGAATAAATTCTATTTAGGTTTTATGGACTTGCAATAGGCGTATGACAGGATTAATAAGGAAGCTCTGTGGCTGGTGTTAGTGATATATAGTGTTGGTGGTAGACTTCTGAATGGAATCAAACGCATGTATGTCGATAATGAAGCTTGTGTAAGAATAAATGGAGTTGAGACTGAATAGTTTATTATTAATAGTGAAGTGAGGCAGTGATGTTATGTCTCCTTAGTTATTTAATTTGTATATGGATGGGGTGATGAAAGAATTAGAGGTAGGGGTGGTAGGGGAAGGTGTTAGACTGATGGAGAATGGAAGAGAATGGAGGGTGCCCTGCTTATTTTGCTCTGATGATTTAGTTTTGTGTGGTGAATCTGAAGAAAGTTTGAGAGAATTGGTACATGGGTTTGACAGGGTGTATAAAAGGAGGAGTTTGAAAGTAAATGTAGATAAGAGTAAGGTGGTTGTAGTGGGTGAGGAGAGTCCGCAGTGTGAAATCATGTTGGATGGTGAGCAATTGGAACAAGTATTTGAGTTTAAATGATGCAGAGTGAAGTAGGAAAGTTGTGAATGGTAGAAAGGTGGATGGTGCAATTAAATCCTTGGTGAAAACAATGGGATTAAATCTTGAGTGAGCTGGTATTTTTATTTTATATTAGCATATGTTGTTACCTGTGTTAATACATAGTAGTGAAACTATGATGTGAAATAAGAAGTATAGCCCTAAGGTACAATTTGTCGAGATGACAATCTTAGGGGCGTGTTAGGTGTGAGAAGAATTGAAAAAATGAGGAATGAACGCATTTGGGAGTTGTGTGGTGTCAAAAAAGGAGTAAATGAGAAAATAAACAAGAGTGTATTAAGATGGTTTGGTCACATGGAAAGGATGGATGATAGTTGGTTGGTTAAAAGGATGTATAGTAGTGAGTATGCTGGGAATCAACCGACCGGGAGACTGAAGAAAAAGTGAATTGAGTCAGTATGGGAATGTCTGAAGGAAAGGAATATAAGTATGGCAGAGGCGAGAAGAAAGGTGCATAATAGTTATGAAAGGCAGCGATTTGTGAAGGTGTATGTATGGTTGTGGACCTGACCCAAGGGATGACCCCTACATTGATTAGATACCCAGTGAGGGGTCCGTTGAAATCTGTGAAGCCCTAGGGTGGATTTCTTTTTTACTGACGAGCTCACACTTAAGTGTATGGATGGGATGCTAGGGAGTGGGCTTTCCTTTCGACTTCTGTCATGTTCTTCTAGTGATTTTTCTTTTTCAGGTGTATGTTGTGCACCTCACCCTCCAATATGGGGAAAGGAGGAAGATATATATATATATATATATATATATATATATATATATATATATATATATATATATATATAATATGATATATATATATATATATATATATATATATATATATATATATATATATATATATATATATATATATAATCTTTATATATATATATATAGATCTGTATGAGTTTCATGGCCCAGATAATTTTTTTTTTACTTTTTTTCATATATTGTTATTATATGATACTAACAATAAATATGAGTGTTGATGAGCAGGATCAAAAAATTTTAAACACAAAAAAAATTTAATTATTTAATAATATCGTATTTTTTGGCATCGTGCGTTTGGCAGCGCACGACAGAGCGACGTCTCGGGATATTTTCTGTAGTGCAAAAATCTTGCCCGAAAACAAGAGAAAATCTGTTACGGCAAAGTATATCCATATAGGTTAGGTCGAAATTTATTGCATCGTCGATCCATATAGGTTAGGTTGAATTTTACTGCATCGTCGATCCATATAGGATTGGTTGCGGCTTACTGCTCTCTAAGTTCAGGTTATGAAATGTTTTGTTATGTAGATACACAGAATCTATATATGAAAAAAAAAAAAAATACGGAAAACATTATTTTTTACGTTACCTTAAATTCTTTCACGTATTAGCACTAAAATCCCGTTCTTTCTCATGCAAAATGAACGTTTTTGCTTACTTTATTATTAAATTTTTAATACTTTCAAATTTTGTATCTTTCTCATCAGCATCTTAATTAATTGCTAGTATCATATACTAACAATATATGAAAAAAAAAATTTTAAAAAAATACTTATTTATCTGCGCATGAAACTCATAGGGTGCATATATATATATATATATATATATATATACATATATATATATATATATATATATATATATAAATATATATATATATATATATATATATATATATATATATATATATATATATATATATATATATATATATATATATATATATATAAGTCAAAACTCAAAGAGCAAAAGCCGCTACATTGCTACAACGGTACACTTAGAAAAATTAGTAGTAAAATTTTAACTACTAGATGTAGTAAGCAGTATTTAACTATTTTTTTTGTACATTTTACTCCCCAGTAGTTTATGTTACGAATTTTCCTGGTTAAATTTTTACTATTTATTTAGTTGTTCAATGAACTTTCATATTGAGTAGGTTTGACTTTGTAAGTAGTTTAAATATTTTATCAAAAGTGGTTAACATTCTGTAACCCCAATAGTGGTAAATTCTACTACATAACAGTTACAAACAACACCGATATCTTAGTAATTATAACACCTAATTTAATAGATTAGGCTACTACTTAGTAATTGTTACAATTACTATTTTTGTATATTATTTTGACTACCAGTGAAGAAATATTTACTCCATATTTGCTGGTAAAAATATCAAAGTAAATTTAAGTACTATAGGTTGTTGTTATTACTATACAGAAAATATAATTGGAAGTAGGTTTAAATTTTGTAGTAGCTATAATATCATTGATGAAATAATTTAAACACCGTTTTAGTAAATTTTAATAGTAAATAGCAAAGTAAATATTAAATATTTTTACATTACTTTAAACCAATTGCGAAAGACCCTAATAATAATAATAATAATAATAATAATAATAATGATAATAATAATAATAATAATAATAATAATAATAATAATAATAATAATAATAATAATAATAATAATAATAATAATATTAATAATAATAATAATAATAATAATAATAATAATAATAATAATAATAATAATAATAATAATAATAATAATAATAATAATAATAACAATAATAATAATAATAATAATAATACTCAAACCTAATACTAACCACCAATAATAATAATAATAATAATAATAATAATAATAATAATAATAATAATAATAATAATAATAATAATAATAATAACCTTTCGCAGCTGTAAAATTTATTGATAAAAATAAACGCAAATGTTCTAATTAAATGCAATCGAAAATCATTTTTTAAAAAGGAAAA
>JABUQX010143803.1:0-10000 GCA_015478945.1 Trachelipus rathkii
TGTTTTTAAGATCAGTATCAGGTAATGAGGTAAAATTTCTTTCAGCAAAAAATAAAATTATCCCCCAAAAAAGTACTGATAAAATCATCCCTGTTTTAGAACTAAGTGCTGTTAGGTTGGGTGTTCAGTATATAATAGATGAATATCAAGACTTAACTGCATTTTCTCCTATTGGTATTAAATACTCTGCATTTATATACTGATTCTACTATAGTTCTAAATTGGTTGATAAAAAGATGCATAAAACATAAGATTGAAAGAAAGGGTATTATAATAAATAATTTTCTGGATATTATTGTAGAATTAGGTGAGAACAAAACTGTTCATTTTTATCATATAAGTGGTAAGAAAAATCCAGCTGACTGTGTTACACGTACTATTTCAGCTAAGGTACTTGGTAGTAGTAATTATTTCTCAGGGCCTAACTTGGGTGATCTACCACAAGAATATACTGTCATGGTTCCTGACAATTTATATAATACTCATACTTATTATGTTAATACTTTACCAACTGATTCAGTTCAACGCATAAATTCTCTTGACAAAACATCTTATAAAAAAATATGTAAAATAATGCATTTTGTTGGACTATTTATTCATAAGTTGATGGTGAGAGTAAATAAGTTAAAACCCCATTATTCCCATCCTTAGCATATGATTCCCAGTGTTTATACTCAGATAGCTGTAGTGTTGTTATAAGACAGACTCAAGCTCAATCATTCCTTGATGTTGTTTCATATTTTAAAAATCTTTTATCTGTTGCAGAGCCACCATTGGTAGTTCAGTTAAACTAATTTGTAGACAATAGAGGTTTAATAAGTTAAAAGTAAATTGGACACTTTGAATACAAAATTAACAATTAAATGCCCAACATTAATATTAAAAAATTGTTCATTAACAAAAATTATAGTTATGGAGCAACATATTAAGCTAAAGCATTCTGGAATTTATAAATTATTGTCTGTTCTTAGAAAAGAGTTTTATATCACTTCTAGTTATAGTGCAATAAAAAGAATTATAAAATCTTGCATAATTTGCAAAAAATTGTATGGAAGAAGTATAAATTTGAATCAAAATTCTTTTAAGGATTACCGTATAAATCCATTGGAGGTTCCATTTAGAGAACTAGCATTGGATCATATTGGTCCTTTTTTAGTAAAAAATGATAATAAAGCAACTGTAAAAGTTTACATATTAATTTTGACATGTTTCTGGTCAAGAGCAGTTAACCTTATAGTATGTAATAGTGTTGATACTGAATCCTTTTTGAGAGCTTTTCAAATACATGTGTTTAAATGGGGTCAACCTCAGAAAATATTGAGTGATGAAGGTACATCCATAATTAGCTCTATGAAAATTATCAAAGAATTTCTGAAGGATGTTGAAGTTTTAAACTTTCTTAAAGAAAGAAATATTAAAATATTAGAGTTTTCACCTTACCCATCTGGAGCTAGTTTCTTAGGAGGTACTGTAGAGTCTATGGTAAAGTTGGTAAAAAATACAATTTATAGTTCAATTTCCAAAAATATTCTACCTTATAATCAATTTTATTTACTGGTCAAGGAGTGAAAGTTGGTAAAAAATACAATTTATAGTTCAATTTCTACTTTGAGAAATCCTGATGAAGACCCATTTGTCCCCTCAGTTATTACACCAGAACTGTTGCTGAAAGGGTATGATGTTCCTAATTTAATAATAGCTCCCCATCTTCATATTACTGAAGATGTAGAATCCTCTTGGTTACCATCTGAGAATAGATTAGAATTTTTGAATAAAAAGTATGAAACTTTTAGAAAGGTAAGAAAAAGATTAAATGAGCTATATTATAATGAATTTTTGCAGAACCTTAAAGAAATAAGTACAGATAAAAAGTTTAGGTATAAATTTAAAAAGCATGAGAGACTTGAAAAGGGTGATTTAGTTGCAATAAAGCAACCATTTTGTAAACCATACTTTTTTTCTATGGGCATAATAGATGATGTTGAAACAAACTCTTTAGGAGAGACAGTTGCAGTGTGTGTTAAAAAGTCATCAGGGGAAAAGATAAGAAGACATGCAAGTGATATTGTAATGTTAATGAAAAATGCTATTGTTGATGAAGAACTAAATAGTAAAGAAAATGACAGTCTGGAGAAGGAGAAGGAATGTAAAATCAAAAGGAAATCAGCAATAAGATGTCAAGAAATTAATAAGCAGCTATGTAAAGATAATTTAATGTAAATTTTGTAATTATTAATGGTATGATATACTGTAAATTGTAACAGTAGTCTACAGTATACTCAATAATATTATTATTATTATTATTATTATTATTATTATTATTATTATTATTATTATTATTATTATTATTATTATTATTATTATTATTATTATTATTATTATTATTTTAATATGGACTAATTTATTAAAATTTATGTATATACATGAAACAAATTTTAATTTGGTGGGGGCAATGTACAAAATATGTACTTGAATATTTACTTTATTAAATAATTTTAATATATTGGGGAAAATTAAACTATGGGAAAATCTTCAGTTAAAAATTGCATTTCTATATATTAACCTCGGTTAGTACAGAAAATTATTTAATTTTCCCATGCCACCAATATGATAAACTAAGCAGCTTAAGGTTTAAATTTGTTTTTTCGCTCGATCCAGCTCTCTGCCCTTTTTAAGCTGCCCTTTTTTGAGCTCTACCTTAAAAGCTCTGCTGTGTACCTATTACCATCTTGTCCCACTTTACATTATTGGTTGAAATTTATATTAATGATCTTCATATTTTTTATGTTGTGATGGTGAAAATTAATGTACGAGATCCATCCCAGTGTTGATGAAGATGATGGTTGAGTAAAAACTCTATCTCTGGAGGTCTGGGGCATTTGGTGAAGGCAGGCAAAAGAAATCCATCGGAAAGATCGCAATGGAAAGATTCCAACCAGGTAAGAAATGCAATTAGTATTTTCATTTTTCATTTGTTGATCTAAACTTGAGATCTAGTTATTAAAATTAAATTTCAAACCTATTGGTTCATATATATACATAGTTTAGTTTTCTCAAAGCCCTCTTTTGGTTGTATTTTGTTATGAAAAGGCTGCAATTACTATTAAATTAAACGGGCACAATAACACTATATAATTTACCTTATGCAAATTTATTAAATTACTGTCTGCTTTGACCCTAATGAGTTTATTGTGTATCATTTGCAGCTTGGCAGGCAAAGGAAGTGGCAAATTTGAAATCATTATGGCTGTCCATGATTAATTGAGTATTGATGTAATTTATGTTAAAAATATATGATGATTTTAATAGTTCCAAATTAGTTATGTAAAATAAATATAACTACTATGTACAAATTTTATTTTGACAAAGGTTTTATTTTCTAAATTCATTATTTATTTTTGTAAAATATATATATATATATATATATATATATATATATATATATATAAGATAACTATACTATAACTGCTATATATATATATATATATATATATATATATATATAGTATGCTGCTATATATATATATATATATATATGCTGCTATATGTAACTTATATAAAATCTGTAGCACTATATTTATATATTCGGTAGGCATATATGAAGCTTGATGTTCATTTCTCTGGTGCGATTTTGAAGGAAATATGAATCACAATCACAAAGAAGAATGCAGCTTGAATGAGAGTATATATAGTGATAGTGGTATGAGGTAATCCTCCATTGTAGTATACATATCACTATATTGAAAATGATTCTTCTCCATTCTTCTACAATAACCAATATATATATATATATATATATATATATATATATATATATATATATATATGCTCTATATAATATACTTTATATAACATATATATATATTAAATAATACGCAAAATAAATTAAATAAGAAAATGGTATGAATATATAAATAAAACAAAAATAAATAAATAAAAAAAGTCTCAAGTTTAAAACCAATTGTACTTACAAGAAATCCCACATTTCACACATGAAAATGCTTTTAGATTTTTCTACAGAAGAAAACTTTCATATATATATATATATATATATATATATATATATATAACTATATATATATATATATATATATATATATATCTATATATATATATATAAATCTGTTACACTATTCTTTTAATTTTTCTCATATATATGATATGATCATTAATTAAGAATGTGATAAATTCCAATTTACACAACGGGGCACTCAAAATTCCTGGGTATTGGGGAAGAGAGTAGCTTAAAAAATATCTTATGAAAGTATATTATTGACAATCAAAAATTCAAAATAAGATAAAAACGAGATATAGGATTGTAGTGATATATAATGTTACGAAAAATGAAATATAAAGTAAAAGAAAAGAGGTGATGATAGCAATGTCGGTTGCTAAAAGAAACAATTAGAGAGAGAGAGAGAGAAGAGAGAGAGAGAGAGAGAGAGAGAGAGAGAGATAAGTTGGTTATTCTGAAGAGTGAAAAGAAAGCTAATAAAACCCATGGGTGATTGAAATTATTTTCAAAACGATGGATGAAAGATAAAATTATACAGATAAAAATAATGAAAGGAATAAAAGTGTAAACACAACGATGAGAAAAGAATACAATAAGGTCAATAGAGATATTGTGAATTTATAGAGATGATAAGAAAATGATAGAAGAAAAGATTTTTGAGTTAATTATTTACCAAAATAATGTATAAACAAGGAAATGCAATAAAGATGATGGAAGAAACCTTGACAAGAAAAGGCTATGGAGAGATAAAAAGAAAACAACAACATTGCATAGTCACCGTATCTTAAAAGATAAACCAGAGATCTTGATAGTTCACTACAATGGAGAACACCCACCATTCATGAATGAATTGAAAGATACTACCTCTTTAATGAAAACTGGAAAAGTTGTAGGTGAGGTTGGTATATTTCAATAGTGTTGAAGGTTCTGCAAAAATTTTATTTCAAGAAGCGAAAAGATTTTGGAAATAAGATAAATATGAATCTGGTAAAATAAACAGTTCGAAAGCTTAAAATTGTCAATTGGACAACTCGTAAGACCCGTTCAACAAGTTTACATTTAGAGTGTAAGAACAATGCTATCTATATCAAAGAATTTCGCAAATGCTTAAAGAATCTTATTCTAATGCAGATGTGTTGCGAAATATTACTAACATGAAAGAAACGCTTACAAGTAAATTGGACATAAAATTTAACTCCTTTGAAGCTAAAGATATTTACAGGGTAGCAACCTCTCTGGTATCAAAGTATTTATCCTCATATTCTGTGATATCAAAGGTGAATAACAATACTGTTCAGATGTTTATAGAGCCAACAAAAGAAGCTAGAGTTTAACTCTAAGAATTACCGGATCAGGTACTGAATAGGAAGAAAAAAAATCAACTGATTCTTCTGTAACTGACTTTCTCTTGTCATCTATATAACATTGACTATGAACAATAAACAAAAAAATTGGATTCTAATGAAAAAAAAGTCAAAGATAAAAACGTTCCTTTTCAACACCTATCTAAAAATGGTTACAGGTTAGAGATAGTGGTTGATGAGATGGCTACAGGTTGGAGATTGTAGTTGATAAGATGCATGACTAGTTATGTTTACAGTCCGCATCTTGGTAACATGATCAAGCGCTGCGAGCAAACCAAGTCTCCATTTTTTCGGTAAGTTAATGCAAAATCTTTACTTTACCACAACTATTGGTACCTCAAATGATTAACAATGACTCTTGTTGTTACAGCTTTAAAGTTTTATATTTATTTAAAGTATTTTTGATAAAATGTTGAAGACTCGCATCGGTATCAGCATCCGAATCTGTAGATGTTCAGATTCTGGTATCTTTATAACATCCGCAGATGTCACAAATATCACATCCGCGATGTCACACACTTACACACAGACACACCTAAACACACAAACACACACAAATATATATATATATATATATATATATATATATATATATATATATATATATATATATATATATATATATATATATATAACAACTTATATATATATATATCTTTATATATATATATATATATATATATATATATATATATATCTAGCATTATTTACTAAAAAAAAATATTCCATATAAGTCAGGTGTACGAAGAGTTCCATCCGAAATTCTTTAAGGGAATCACCATGGGTAACTTTTGGATTACAGATTTCAAAGGAATTTAATCAAAATTTCAATCTTTCTAATTTAAAAATACCTCTGAAAAAATTATATTTTATTTAATCGAACAATATCATTTGAGTTTCAAAATACAATTTCCATTCTAAGAATCGAATTTTTTGTGACCAAAAAAAAAAAAAAAACAACAACAACAAAAACAAAAACAACAACAACAACAACTATTTAGGAGAGCAAATAAAGAGAATGTGAAATATGAAAGCCCTAAAATAAATATATATATATATATATATATATATATATATATATATATATATATATATATATATATATATATATATATATATATATATATATATATATATATATATATATATATAACATTAACAATATAGTTCAAAATTTGTGGTAATATTATTCCTTTATACAGAAATATTTTATTCAATTTTTACATATTTCCCATTATCCTCCACTAAAAGGGAAAATTCTTTCCGTCAGCCTTTTTTTACCTCCACTTTATTACACTTTCTCATTCGTTTACCAAGGATTATAAACGATACTACTACTACTACTACTACTTCTACTACTACTACCACTAATACTACTAATACTACTAGTACTAGTACTACTACTACTACTACTACTAATACCACTAATAATAATAATAATAATAATAATAATAATAATAATAATAATAATAATAATAATAATAATAATAATAATAATAATAATAATAATAATAATAATAATGGCAGCAGCAGTACTACCACCACCCCAACAACAACAATAAAAAAAAATCTACTAAAAAAGAAAATAACTTACTTTTCAGCCTTACAAGTACAATTACCTAAACAGCGCAATTTAGTAATAACTTTCAAAATAACTTCCAAAAACATGATAAATTATGCATAAAAACTCAAAATGCCAAAAGAAGTTACCAATTCATGGAAGAAGAAGAAACCTTTTTATCCGCATTTATAACTTATACAAAGAAGGTCACATTAAAATTTAAGGTTTTTTGTAACATCCAACGGAGAAGTAGACGGTAAAACATCGAACGGAAAATAGACGGTAAAACATTGAACAGAAAGTAGACGGTAAAATATTGAACGGAAAATAGGCGTTAAAAACATTGAAGGGAAAGTAGATGGTTAACCAATGAAATTAAATAAACGGTAAAACATTGAACGGAAAGTAGACGGTAAAACATTGAACGGAAAGTTGATGATAAAACATTGAAAGGAAAGTAGATGGTAAAACATTGAACGGAAAGCAAACGGTAAAACATTGGACGAAAAATAGACGGTAAAATATTGAACGGAAAATAGACGTTAAAACATTGAACGGAAAGTAGACGGTAAACCACGGAAATTAAATAAACGGTAAAACAATGAACGGAAAGTAGACGGTAAAACACTGAAATTAAATACACGGTAAAACATTAAACGGAAAGTAGACGATAAAAATATACCGTTTATGTGTATCCAGAAAGCTTCAAAACCTATAATTTTTGAGGATTCTAAATAAAACGTTCAATGACCGTGTATAAATGTACAGAAATTCCGTACGAATATACAGAAATTTCATTTGTATATCGTAAAGGTAAATAAATCTTTAATTAAGTTGGATATTTTTTTCAAGAATACTCATAAATCAAGGCTGACCTCAAAAAATTTTTACAAAATTTAAAGGCTAACTTGAATTACGAATAAATTTATGTCTTCAGTAATATATGAGTTGCGAACGACGACAATTTGTTACAAAGCAACTAAAAAAAAAAAAAACTTAAAAAAAGAAAAAGTATATTTTTACATCAAATGACAAGATACTCCACCTCAGAAAATATCGGGATTAGGAAACCTTATTAAACTAACTTTATTTCGAATGTAAATGAATAAAAAATATATATTTAAAAAAATGACACTAAAGTCCTATAATAAGAAAAAATAATAAATAATAAAAAAAAGGAATACAAAATAAGATCTTCAAGCTTAAAACACAAGACTTCTTGTTTTATGTTATGATGTAATTATGTTTTGATGTAATTATGTTTTGATGTAATTATTATAGAAGATAATAACTGTTAAATTATGTTTGAAAACTTCAGTTACAAAATAAATAAAAAAGTTAATAAATAATAAAAATGCTAATTAATAAAAATAAAAAATAAAAACTATGTTTTCCTGAAAAAATAAAAAATATACTTACTCAAAAGAGTGTATTTATTTCTTAAAAAATAATTTTTATATTTATAAATTTTAAAGTATGCAAACATACAAACAGACTTTAATCAAAAGCAGCTAAAGTCTAAAGTAAAAATGTGGCTTCATTTAACAAGTAAACTTACACTAAAAAACATTCAGTGAATCACAAGATTAATAATAATAATAATAATAATAATAATAATAATAATAATAATAATAATAATAATAATAATAATAATAATAATAATAATAATAATAATAATAATAATAATAATAATAATGTAAAATAATAATAATAATGTAAAATAATAATAATAATAATGTAAAATAATAATAATAATAATGTAAAATAATAATAATAATAATAATAATAATAATAATAATAATAATAATAATAATAATAATAATAATAATAATAATAATAATAATAATAATAATAATAATAATAAATATGATAATAATGATAATTAATAAACAACAACAATATGCACAGCTGCAAATTACAAACAGAAAATCTGCAGCACACGCCATGTCATAGTATAATAATAATAATAATAATAATAATAATAATAATAATAATAATAATAATAATAATAATAATAATAATAATAATAATAATAATAATAATAATAAATTGACAAAATATGAACCAATCAATTTTGCTAATAATGACAACTGAGGAATTTAATAACGTAGATTTTCAGATAGAAAAAAAATATATATATTTCAAGGCTTTATACGATAAATACAAGATAAAGATTAAATTAGTTTATATATATATATATATATATATATATATATATATATATATATATATATATATAGTATATATATATATATATATATATATATATATATATATATATATTTATATATATATATATATATATATATATATATATATATATATATATATATATATATATATATATATATATATATATATATAGTATATTTATATATATATATATATATATATATATATTTATATATATATATATATATATATATATATATATATATATATATATATATATATATATATATATATATATATATATGTATATATATATATATATATATATATATATATATATATATATATATATATATATATATATATATATATATATATATATCTTTGGATATATATATATATATATATATATATATATATATATATATCTTAACCATTGATTTTTAACATCAATTTGAAGTAATATACCATTAAAATATGACCATGATATAGCAGTGTTAATCAATTAGTAGAGAGTATACAGTAAATTATACTAAAACATGTTTGAATCCGATTATGTTCGAAATACTTATGACAGAAATTATTTTTAATGATTTTACGTAAAAAATATTCCAGTATGGAATAAAAATCTTAAATGTGAGAGAGTACAAAAAAATTGAAAAGCAAACAGTAGTAGTAGTAGTAGTAGTAGTAGTAGTAGTAGTAGTAGTAGTAGTAGGAGGAGGAGGAGGAGGAGGAGGAGGAGGAGGAGGAAGAGGAGGAGGCAGTATTATCATAGTATAGTAGTAATAAAAGAAGAGGAAGAAGAAGAGGCAGATAGCAAGAAGACCAAGCAAAAAGAAGCAAAGATGATTCAAGTATGTAAAATATAATTTAGACTTAATAATT
>JABUQX010143803.1:12500-16457 GCA_015478945.1 Trachelipus rathkii
TATATATATATAATTTATATATATGTCTATATATATCTCGCAGATATTTATATATATATATATATATATATATATATATATATATATATATATATATATATATATATATATATCCCTTAAAAATGACATTCAGTGACAAAAATGTAAACAAAAAGAGATATGAAAGCAATTTAGTAAATATATTTCTGTTAATAGAAGAGCATCAACCGGAATCCACATATTAAAGTAAGCCAGCGGACTAAAGCCTTATATAAATAACGTATAATCCTTAATCTCTCTCTCTCTCTCTCTCTCTCTCTCTCTCTCTCTCTCTCTCTCTCTCTCTCTCTCTCTCTCTCTCTCTCTCTCTCTCTCTCTCTCTGTGCCTTTCGGTAGATTTCTCTCTCACTGTGTCAAAGGACTCATCTTCCATTTGGTAATGAGATTTCTCTCTCTCTCTCTCTCTCTCTCTCTCTCTCTCTCTCTCTCTCTCTCTCTCTCTCTCTCTCTCTCTAAGTTTCTTAAAAACTCTTCCCGTTAATTAGGTACTGTTTAATAATAATAATTAGTCTGCTTTCTATGCTTATTAATTTGTTTTCCTTGTACAGCAATGTTTTTGATTCTCTTTTGCATTAAATATTTTCACAGTTTTCTCCGATCGCCGCCTGTCTATGTCTATACATACATTCTATATAGTAGTAAAATAAGTAGATTAATTTCTATAGATTAATTATTATTTATAGTAGTAAAATAAGTAAAAAAAAACTATTTATTGTAAGCATTTATATATATATATATATATATATATATATATATATATATATATATATATATATATATATATATATATATATATATATATATATATATATATATATATATATAAATGGGTGTTTGTGATCCCATCGTACCTCATTCGCCATCAAACCATCACAGAAACCTCTTTGAACACGTGGTCCGAGTTCTGCTGCTTTCTTATCTTATCTTATATTATCTTATCTTATCTTATCTTATCTACACCCTATCGTTTGGTTTCTCAAAACATTCTTCCACGACAAAGATATTTTCGTCTGTAAAGATAAATTTTTCGGTGATGATCATGCCCGTAGTAAAGCCAACAGCCGTTTAAACATTCTCTTCTACCTTTCTTTAGGACATTCGTAAGTAAATGTCCGATGAAGTATTTTGGAAGCTCTTAACCTTAGATTCTCTCTGACGATGCGTAACATGGAATTCTTAGGTATCTGCATGTCACGTGATATCATGTTTTCTTTATGAAGAGAATTTCTTTCAATTCGTGACTTTAGAAACTTGACAGACTGCGATGTCCGAACAGAACGTCACCTACCAGTATCTATGACGGTCTTTCACATCACCAGTGTCTTCGTGTCCTGGTATCCTGGTGTCCTCGCATAACTTTATAGCACGAAACACAAAAATACGAATAATACCTGGCGGTTGCAGAGTCTTGAAAAATGTACTTATTTTTCCATGTTACAATAATGTAATGCAATAACATCAACACGGTTTTCTTTATCGCCCCACTCTAGTGTTCCTTAATAAGCAAACCTACAAAACCAGTATTTTAGCTTAAGTGTGCAGGTTACATATTGACACCGTTAAGTTATCGCCTTGGATATACTAATTTCTTACCGGACTATACTAGCAACTTCAATTGTGTAACAGTGTTTTTGGGAGTTCTTGAAACACACACACACCCCTACACCTACACCTACACCTACAAACACACATATATATATATATATATATATATATATATATATATATATATATATATATATATATATATATATATATATATATATATATATATATATATATATATATATATATATATATATATATAAAGAGAGAAAGAGAGAAAATAAAGCATATCTCTGAAAATTCTGGCCCACCTACCAAACTTTTTATTTTTTTTTACTTTTTGTAATTTTATTTCTTTACAAGAGTTCACCACATAAGGTCTACCCCTGGTAAATCGAGGAGTTTTAAACCTGAGAAAAGTAAAGAAATATATTTTATATATAGACTATCTCATCAACTGAAATTGTTTCAAATCCCAGAGTGATCTGATCGGACTTTCCGTAATGATGCTAATAAAGCATAACGTATATATATATATATATATATATATATATATATATATATATATATATATATATATATATATATATATTTAGTTATTATTATTTATATAAGCATATATATATATATATATATATATATATATATATATATTCGTAATGTGTCACGCATTCTCGCTTGCCCGACCGAAGATCCTACTGCTGCGCCCCTGCCTGGTTCGAATGTCCAAATGACTACAAGAAGATCGGGCAAGGGCATCGTGGCGGTTTCTCAAAGAGATATACCTTTCCTCACTTCCTGCTGGAGGAGCGATCCTCGGGATCGTCACCCCAGCATAGTCTGGGCAAAGATTTCCGTTTATAATCCTAAACCTTTTTGAACTTGGGGTGCGGAAATCCGGTGTAAGCAACCTAACTCGTCCTATTAACAGGAGATATAGAATTAAATCCCGGTTCCAAAGCGTATATTGACCCCAACTGTAATAAACCATGCAGTAGAGGACAAACCTCAGTATTATGCAATATTTGCCAACTAAGGTAATATTTAAAATGCACCAACCTTCAAACCCCTAATCTGTATCCTCCAACGTGGTCCTGCCACTTATGCGGAAACTTGCACACTGATATCCACACATCTATCCCCATAACTCAATCAACTTACTTCAACTAAACATGAAGAAATTCACCACACCCTAACTTAGCGCTTATTCAAAAATCTAACCTCACCCAAAACACTTATCTTCCTTAATTTACTAATTATACAACCCTAGGACAAGGCACGAATCTATCCAAACATAGCTTTATCACACTTATAGAAAAAAATATCCAATTTCGAAATACCAAAAATCACACAAGTTCTCATAAACAATGACAAAATTTCCACTTCCCAACCATTAGAAATACGTCAACAATAAAACATACAACCCAGTTAATTTTTTATATCAATCCATCTACGTACCAACACTGTTCGCAAGGTTATGTTTCTGATCTTTCCTCTTTAGCACAATATAACTTAATATTAGTCGGGGAATTAAATGCACACCACCCTGAATGGCTTACCACTCACACTCACACATACACACACACACACACACACACACACACACACACACACACACACACACACACACACACAAAGGTGATGTACTTATAGACAACTTACATTTACTCAGTGTCCTCAACAGCCGAAATCAACTCGACGACCTTTGCAAAATAAACAGAATCCAAATCCTACGGAGTCTCCTTCTGCTCCCCTTAAATTTAAATCACCACAATCTGTCCTCATATCATATTCAAGACGGGAGAAGCATTACACGTGTTTGACGGTCTAGGGGATATTTTGGGTGGAGGGGCTAGAACTATAGTTATAGCCCCTCCACCCGAAATATCCCCTAGGGAACAAACGTTGGACCGTCAAACACGTGTAATGCTGCTCCCGTCTTCGCTCTAGACACCATCCCTACCTTCAATAATACAAATTCAAAATTACTAAAGCACAATCCCCTAATTGTTATAGATCCCTCTTCCAGACTAACGAAGACACAGAACATCTCTTATGCTGCCCTGACTAAACGGACACCAGACACAACTTCAATACGATTATTCTAACGGAACTCTGCTCCCGACCTGCTGTGATAGCACAATATCTTAAGGTAGCCCGTTTCTCGTAGTAGGGGGAGCGGGGGTTACAAAGGTAATATATATATATATATATATATATATATATATATATATATATATATATATATATATATATATATATATATATATATATATATATATATATATATATGAAGCGGCGCACGAAAAACGCGGGTGCTATTTCACGATAAATGCGAAAACGGTTAAACACCCAAATTGATCCGAACGTTTG
>JABUQX010143804.1:0-5000 GCA_015478945.1 Trachelipus rathkii
GGATGTATAAATTGTTCCAAAATATTTATATAAAAATATAGTGAAGCAAAATTATTTTAAAAATATGTTCCTTTTATAAAAGATTATAAAATAAGGAAAAGCCTCACTCTATACATAGCTTATCATTCAATATTTTAAGATTACCAATGTTATTTAATTAATTTCTAGTGACGTAAGAATTATTGCTTCTGTTAAATGTTTTCAGATAACTAATTTTATTTATTATTATTATTATTATTATTAGTGACCACATTATTATTATTATTATTATTATTATTATTATTATTATTATTATTATTATTATTATTATTATTATTATTACCCGCATGATTATTATTATTATTATATTATGATGATATCTCGAAAACTAAGATAGATACAAGAAAACTGATAACATATATGGAATCAGCGTATGAAATTTGTATGGAAAATGAAAAAAATTTTACTTTTTAATTTTATATCCAAAACTGATAGGGTACAAGAAAACTAATAGCATATTTAGAATCAGCGCAAATATGTTTGAAAAAAGATTTTATTTTTTTAACTAAAAGAATACCCAGGGTAAACCGCAAAGATACAAGAGTCAGATGTCTCGGCCTCCTGGGGGACGACAGGGTTGGACTATTTCCCCCTCCCAGGAGGTCGCCGGGAGCACTCTTTGGTATTTGGGTGTATCGGGGGTCCGCCCCTCCCCCTACGGGGTATGGAAAAAACGTCCCCCCTCTGTCCCACCGTCGGCTCAAGCCCCCTAAAAATATTTGCCCGCTGATTCCATATATGTTTTTTAGTTTTCTTCTACCTATGGTAATTTTGGAGATATAAAAAAAATATATAAATTTTTTCTCCATTTTCCATACAAATTTCATACGCTGATTCCATATGTGTTATCAGTTTCTTGTACCTATCTTAGTTTCGAGATATCATGCGGGTAACTTCTTTAGTTTGGCCATTATTATTATTATTATTGTTATTATTATTATTATTATTATTATTATTATTGTTATTATTATTATTATTATTATTATTATTATTATTGTTATTATTATTATTATTAACTTATTATTATATTATTATTATTATTATTATATTGTATAATATTTATAATAAATTCATATATTTGAAAGAATTTTCTTTTCTTAAAATCATGAGCTTAATATAATTTATAAATCAAATTAGAACACTAGAAAGCAAAAACCAATGGCCTCACACTGTTCTTAAACCCAACTCAACAAGTGTACTGCCAGGGTGTCAAATTCCAAAAACAACCATATTATAAATGCCTGTATCTAGAGAATTGGCCCTGTTGACGCCACGCTAAAAACACTGTAGGGTTCGCATAGGGTTCGGAGATATTTCGATATCATGCTGATATTTATCTAGCTTCCTTTTAAAGGAGTAGTGCCTATATCTCATATATATATATATATATATATATATATATATATATATATATATATATATATATATATATATATTATCTTTCTTATAATATATAATATATATATATATATATATATATATATCCTTATTGATTATATGGATCCGTTATATTTTCCAATTTTTTTTTCATATATTGTTATTATATGATACTAACAATAAATTTTAGTGTTGATAAACAGGATCAAAAAATTTTAAATTAAAAGGTAATTATTAAATAAAATACGTACTTTTTAAGCATCGTACGTTTGCCAGCTACCGGGAGAACGAGAAAACTCATATCTTTTGAAATGCAAAAATCTAACTTAAAAAAAAACAAAAAAACAAAACAAAAGAAAAAGCTACAACAAAGTAGATGCATCTAGGTTAGGTATAGGGTTATTTCATCATCGATCCATCTAGGTTAGGTATAGGTTTACTGCATCGTCGATCCATATAGGTTAGGTTTTGGCTTAGGACCTCCTAGTTCAGGTTATGATAAGTTTTGTTAAATATACACAGAATCAATATATGAAAAAAAAAATCAAAATTGAACTAATTTTACCCCGAAACATTATTTTTCTCCTACCTTAAATTTTTTCACTTTTAAACACAAATACATTTTCTTTCCGCACAAAAAATGTACGTTATTGCTTACTGTATTTAATTTTTAATATTTTAAAATTTCGTATCTTTTTATCATCATTTTCATTTATTGTTAGTATCATATACTAACAATATTGATTTTTTTTTACATAAAACACAAAAAATTAAGGGATTCATATAACTCACAAGGTCCAATATATATATATATATATATATATATATATATATATATATATATATATATATATATATATATATAATATATATATACTATATATAATTACTATATGTATATATATATATATATAGCAACCATATGAGCACTGCCCCAAGGAAATTTACATATCGCCAAATGTCGCAAATCGCATAATCCCTATAAATTATAGCCTAGTGTTACGTGTAAACTAAAATGAACTGAGGCAGATAGTTGCCACATGTTGCTTTATTTTTATCATGTTAATTTTTATATGTTAATTTTTAAAAAAATTTTATATATTTTAAAGGGGCTCGAGCCGACGGAGGGACAGAGGGGGACAGGGAATTCCCCGTCTCCCCGCTGAAGGCCGAGAGACCCTGACTCTTTCTATCTTTGCTATTTAATCTTGGTTACATTTCCTTTAGTTTTAAAAAAGAAAAGCTGTTATTGGCAACCTTTTGCACTATTGCCCTGAAATAATCGAAAAAAATCGTTTACATCGTTCGTTCGATATATCGGTTATTACCCTTTAAAGGGAGGAAGTTCATATATATATACCTATATATATATATATATATATATATATATATATATATATATATATATATATATATATACTCTCTCTTTCTCTCATATATATATATATATATATACTATATACTATATATTATATATATATTTGAGAGTAATTTTCTTTATTTTCTCCCTTTCATCCTTTTCCTTTGGCCAATGTATAGTTTAAAATCAAATTGTAAAATTTCTTTAATTTTTAAATTCGTAGTATTGGGTTATACATTTCGTCTGATATTTGTTTTAAACCTTTATTGCACGTGAAATAGTTTTTATATTAAAACTTTTTTTTATATATTTATTTAATTTCACGATAAAACACAGTATTGTTAAAAAAGCTTTCGTCTTGTTTTCAAGACCTCTTCAGATTGTTTGGTGCGAGCGCAATATTCTTGCATTATTTTTAAACATCGGTGAGCTGCTCATGATTTAGTGCTGACGTTATAAAAATCGTCACATAGTAAGACTGTAAGAGTCTTATGTTGAGTGAGGATTTGAAGATATTTTTGAACCTTTGCGTCGGTATCAACTTTCTTTGGATCAAGTTTTCTTAAGTTAACACAATTCATTTTTGTAATTTAACCTTATTTTGGTGAAGAAAGAAAGGTCAGAAACTCGCATTAAACCTTAAAAAAATCAATTCCCATCAAAATTAAAGACAGACATTCACTCGATGTAACTATGGTTCCTTCTCCTCTGGTTTTTGTCTCAAGATTCCACAACTTTAATTTCTACTATCTTCACTTTTCTCATTTATTTTCGTAAATCAGGTATATCTAATTGAAATATATATCCTATTTAATCCCTTAACCCTTTTCACTAACAAAAACAAACGTCCTTTATCTTGTATCTTCTCAAGGGGGGAAAAAAAAAAAAAAAAAAAAAAAAAAAAAAAAAAAAAAAAAAAAAAAAACGAACATTTCAGCCTCGAATTCAAATTTTAAAATCATGTTTAAACAAGATTAAAAAACAAAAGAATTTAAATCTTCTTCTGATTCTCAGAGTAATTTTTCTTTATAGATAAAATAATATCAGTATGTTAAAAAGAAGAATTCAAATTGTAAAATTAACTTAATGTAATTATATAACTTTGAGCTTCAAATTACTAATAAAGAAAATGGCCTTGTTTTTCTTCTTTTAATTCAAGTAACAGTGTTTAACATTCAAAACAGGGATGGCTTAATTTTGGTATTTTTTTGATTTTTTTAAAAAAATCATTGTGATTTTTGATTTTTCGATATTTTTGATTTTTGGATTCGTAACGTCACGCGAAATATAATTTGCGAGAGTTACAGAGTTATGTCGTGATGAAGTGCTTTATTCAATCTATGTAAATCAAAATCACAAATTATTTTTAAAAAATCAAAAAAATCACCAAAATTGCCATTGATTCAAATAGCATTTCTCGTTAAAGAACAAAGTGTTTAGACAAATAATTATTATCTTTGTCGTATAATAAAGAAACAACATATATATATATATATATATATATATATATATATATATATATATATATATATATATATATATATATATATATATATATATATATATATATATATATATATATATACTATATATATATATATATATATATATATATATATATATATATACTTATAAGCTATGTGTGTGTGTTGCGCGACGTGACGAATAGGGAACACGTCTAATCTAATCTAATCTAATCTAATACATATATATATATATATATATATATATATATATATATATATATATATATATATATATATATATATATATATATATATATATATATATAAATATATATATATATATATATATATATATATATATATATATGCGAAATTATGGTTTATGCTATTTCCCAATTGCTCTGTAAAGCATGTCAAAAATTTTAAATGGTTATTTACAAAATCTATCGACGTCCAACGAGCATACGTCTTACTGCAAAAAGAGTAAGCAACTTACATAATTATATCAAATAACGTAAAAAAAATTTATAGGGTTTTGAAAGACCTTCCAGTAGCTTTTAAAAATTTAAAAAGTTTTGAACAAACATTTCTGAATTTTGATTATGTAAACTTAGCAAGTTCCGGTCCCCTAGGACAGTGGTCTCCAAACTTTTTTGATCACGTACCCCTAAGACGAAAATAATTATAAGCTGTACCCCCTATAGGCCTATAATATAATATAATGTAATATAATATAATATAATATAATATAATATAAT
>JABUQX010143805.1:0-20509 GCA_015478945.1 Trachelipus rathkii
ATAATAATAATAATAATAATAATAATAATAATAAAGTATATATTACTGGTACTGAGGGCGTTGAGGCATCTGAACTCTCTTCTACCAGGACCAATGAAGAAAAGGATTCAGATATATCCTGAGAAAGGCTTTTCTTTAAGCAGTCTAACCTCTTCATAAACTTTAGCTGGGAACCAATAAACCCTTGAATAGTTTAGACACTTCTTCAGATTTACTAAAAAATGAATGCTTCTTCATCAATGCCTTCATCTAATAAAAAAAATGCAAAATAAGGTATCAGTATATTTATATCAAGTAACAGTATATTATAGAAAAACAGTTCAAGATCATCTTATCCCTACAGTTAAAGACTTTATATATTTTTTAATATGGTAGTAAGAAGACATTTATTAACAGAATTTTTTATTCATGCAGGATTTTCACTATGTGGGGACAGGTAATTTTATTAAAAAGAACAACAACATGTAATCATATATTTTAGATAAAATAAATGTTAATTTTTACATTTTTAAATTTCTGTAAAAACTCATAAAAAAATCTATTTATTAAATTTATAATTTTTTCTACATATATAATTTTTTTCCTCTTGGATATTTACTGCCCTGATCAATTGCTTAATGCAATGCATGATATTTTATAATTTTGTTCATTGGTGTAATTTAATTACTGTTACAAAAGAAAAATAACATTAATGTGCTTTAAATATATGAACTACAAAAATAGAATATCTATTTGTGTTATTTGTGTTGCTTTTAAACTTTTATGTACCACATTGCAGTCAGTTTTTTAGTCTAATATGACAGCAATTAATCCCACGAGTCAAATAAATGGGTATTATTTCAACTTTAAAGAAGGTCCATAGACTTAAGAGTAATAAAATTGGCCTAAAAATAGTGTGGGTAAAGGAGCATTCAGTAATTGTGGAGCTAAGCATAGTATGAAAAAAAAATTAATTTTTTATTCTGATAATCATTTTTTTTTGTATGCAATTCACCTCACCCCCTATCTGGGGAAAGGAAATAATAATAATAATAATAATAATAATAATAATAATAATAATAATAATAATAATAATAATAATAATAATAATAATAATAATAATAATAATAATAATAATAATAATAATAATAATAATAATAATGATAATATATATAATAATATATATATATATATATATATATATATATATATATATATATATATATATATATATATATATATATATATATATATATATATATATATATATATATAATATATATATATATATATATATATATATATATATATATATATATATAGAAACTTTCCATATTATGAAAATTCCTTCTTACAGTAATTTCGAAGGGCTACAATGAAATCTTTATCTCTGAAACCTTCCTGGTTTTTGAACCTACTTCTTCTTCTTCAACTTCAGATGCATTCTGTTGTTAAAAACTTTTATTAGATTTTATATTTTTCATCAAAACTATATAAAATAATTAAAGGATCATTTTTTTTTAATATACCTGGTACACAATTATATTACCTTCACATTTTTTCTTCTCTCTTATTTTCTCAATCATGTTTCAATGTAAAAATTTGATCTACACATCCTCTACCACTTCTAAATGCAACTTGTTCTTCACCCATCAGTCCCTCAGTCATTCTACATACTTTCAACCAAAGTACCAGCATATATATTCCCTGCAACACTCAATAAACAAATTTCCCCATAGTTCCTGCAGTTCCCCTTTCCCCCTTAAAAAAAATTAATTGAAATTTAGGTAGTATTTATATAATATTGTTATTTAAAAGAAACTAATAATGAAATACTAATCCCATAGATAATTTAGCATGTAACATTATTCTAGAAATTATTTAATTTTTTTTTTTTTAATACTTTCAATTAGCAAAATAGAAAATACAGATTGTTGTAGAGGTATGTAATCCCCTCAAAGTGGCATTCCCAGTCTTATTTTCTGCAATGTTGTTTGATCTTTTTTTTTAATGGAAAGGCCTCCATCGATACAATACTCTCTAGTTCTTTTGTAGCTGATTGTTTTGCCCTTTGTTTTATATCAAATCTTCAGGGTATGTTGGCTCAAATCGGATAGTTTTTATATTCACTAGATGGAATGGGCAGAGGCCTGTTGTTAAATTTTGCAGTAGCTTTCTAAATTCAACTGTGTCATCTTACTAAGCATTCTCCAAATGATCCATGGTGGTGGTGGTGGTGAGGTAGTAGTGGTGGTGGTGGTGGTAAGAGAGTAGTAATTGGTGGTGGTGGTGGTGGTGAGTGGTGAGAAATGAATGGTGATGATGATGATGATGATGATGACGATGACGAGATATATATATATATATATATATATATATATATATATAATATAATATATATACATAACCAACAATATATATGTACCATATACAACAATATATATGCTGCTGCTAACTAACTGCTCTTTCAATAACATATATCCAACATATATATATATACACTCACCATATATATATGTATAACATATAAATAATAATATATAACATATATATAACTCTTATATATATATTATGTATATATATATATATATATATATATATATATATATATATATATATATAACTATATATATATACTATATATATATATATAATAATAATAATAATAATAATAATAAAATATATATAGTACTGGTACAGAGGGTGTTGGGGCATCAGACTCCTTTAGGGACCAATGAAGAGAGGATTAGTTATCGAAGAGGCTTTTCTTTAAACGGTCTAACCTCATATGACTTTGGCTGAATAGCTGAATAGTTTAGGCAGATAATCGGATTTACTAAAAGGAATACTTCTTCCATCAATGCCTTCATCTGATAAAAGAAAATGCAAATGACAACGAAAAACATAAAATATTGGCCCATTTCGTTTTACGGTATATATATATATATATATATATATATATATATATATATATATATATATATATATATATATATATATATATATATATATATATATATATATATATATACTCTCTCCATAAGCAATAGCGCACTATATATATATATACTCTCATCATCATCATCACCCACGCCTTCTCTCACAAAACTGGGTTAAGGGTGCGGAGACATGCACTGGAAACAATATGATGCAAGTCGAAAAGAAAGCCCAGTTTTACCACCCCCTTTATAAATACCTTTTAGTGAAAACTCATTGCAGTCAGAAAAATCCACCTTAGAGCTTCGCTGCAACAGACCCTCGCTATGGCATCTCGTTAATCATGTGGGGTTCATCCTTTGGCCAGGTGGGCCACCTTACCACACTACCAAACACACCATTTCTTTCAGCCCTTGCACCTTTGCTCACCTGCGCCCAAACGCTCATTCCTCTCCTCCAGGCATTCCATTACTGACCGCAAAAACATTTTTCCAGATAACATTACCAAGTCCAATCTGGTATTATCAATACTAGCTTAGCCATAGCTGCTAATCTATCAATGACCCCAAACCTAGCTATCACTGCAATCAAATTGAATTTCCTTCCACTTTCCTGTTGAAAATTATTAGTTAAATAAAATTGTCAGAGAATTGATTATTAAATTAAAAATTTACTATGGGTTATTTTATCTATTCATCTGATTGTTTTGAAATTACCAGAGCAAGTAAAAATGAAGAGTTACACAACTTTAATTTAGGTCCTGGTTATTTTTTCATAGGTACCATCCATTTGACTTCTGGGCATAACATTGTGAAAAAAAGCTATACAAACTGGGCATTTTTGCTCAGAGGTCAAATTATTTGCTAAATGGAAAAATAGAAGTTACTTAAGTCAACCAATTTTATCTACTTTAATAATTTCCTAAAAATAGACAAACAGTAAAAAAAAATAAAGCAAATTTTCAACTTTAACACTCTGCCACATAAGATTTTTTTTTTTTTTTTGGTAGGTAAACTACTCAAAATTGAATAACTCAAATTGAACAGACGTAGGATGAACAGCGTAAAGAGATAACAAATTGAAGTTTTCTAACAACACAATTTAAAACTATTACAAAAAAAATTAAAAATAAGATGAATAGTTAAAAACCAATGGGACATTTTAAATGTTAAAATATTTTTTTAATCTATTTTAATAGAAGCTCCAATTTTTTAATGTTTAATAAACAAAAGATTCTCTGATAACTCACTGTTAATTACCATATTCATTCCCTTTTAAAATTTGGGATGAAAAATTTAATGATTTAGCTACTTTAGAGAAATATTCATAATATAAATTAACAAATGATGATGCAAGTTATTAATGTTAGACTGCATGTGTGACCATAACTGGGGTTGATCATGTGGATAGTTTGGACATCACTATATGTATACAATTAATATGCATTCAAATAAATTGGTGGATTTTTAGTTACAGTAGTTGTTAAGGTTAATCTGCATTTGTGGTTGCACTTGAGTGTTTGATTTAGTTGAATGGGACAGTCTCGACAGGCCCATGTGGCTTCTTACTGTCTCTATATTCTTAATGTCTTAATTCTGGAATGGTCTGCCACAGGAAGTTGTTGAGTGTGACTCGATTGCAACATTTAAGAAAGGGTTGGATATGTATATAACTTGGATGGGTTGGGTATCACATAGTATATTTAGACAAAGCAAAATTGGCGGGTTTTTAGCGGGTTTTTAGTTTTAATTGTCATTAATGACATTGCCCATTAGCATGACCATAGCAGTACCCTGTTCCAATTGTAATAACATATATATATATATATATATATATATATATATATATATATATATATATATATAACATAGCAACATATATATATATATATATATATATATAAAATAGATATTTATATATATATATATACATACTATATATATTATATATATATATATATATATATATATATATATATATATATATATATATATATATATATATATATATATATATATATATATCTTTATATATATATATATATATATATATATATATATATATACCTATAACTATTTGAATCGTTTGGTTGTGGATTTTGGTGTCATTTGACAAGCCCTAGGGTGCTTTGTGGATTTGCAGCAGGCATATGATAGTTTATTATGGGTTCACTGGGACAGTCTCCTCGATAGGCTCATGTGGCTTCCACTGTCTCTATATTCTTAATGTATCTATACTATATTAGTCACAGATAATAGACATGAAGGAGCCATATATATATATATATATATATATATATATATATATATAACTATATATATATATATATTATATATATATATATATATATATACTATATATATATATATATATATATATATTAGGGATGTGCCGAATAGTGAAAAAGCCGAATACCGAATACCGAATATTCGGCTAAAGTATTCGGCCGAATACCGAATATTCGGCCGAATAATCACTTCGCTATTCGGCCGAATAGTTAATTCAAAGTTCGGTCATCCATTTAGGGAAAATAAAGAAATACTGGGTCAACAAAAAAAGGTGAAATTTTTCTTGGATGGACTTTAGTAGCAGATATATAGTAATTCGGAGGTGCTGATTCCATATATATTCTCGGATTTGCTGTATCTCCCGTTTTCGTGCAATCATGGATCCCTATTTTTGCATATTCCCTAGGAGTGACAAAATTCATGTGCGCACTACGTAGGCTGTATAGACGTTACCTTCCGCACATATCTACAGTAGCAGCAAGTTTAATGCGGTCGATATTCGGGAAGCATGGATAACTTTAGTACGTCTACATGTGTGGATGCCAATGACTGGATGATGTCTGTCATCCATCTGAAATACAGTCGGATGAGGTCCGTCATTGTTCCCCAGGGTGAACTGAACGATCTTGTATGAGAGTTGTATTTGCCAGGAAAGTTGTCTGAGCTATTTGGCTTCAGAATTGAAAAATGACCTGGATCATGGCACAAGAAGTAACATTCCCATCTTAACAGAAGAAGCAAGCTGCGGGCTCTTCCAGTCAGATGAAGTAACCTTGTATATTGCAGTGAAGTTGCAGGCCTACTACTCGCTATGGGACTCCCAGCGTACGATGCAGGTGAGTGTCGACTGTTTATTGACACTTCCAAGAGCAGTTTAAAGTGTGTGTTGTTACACAGCGGCAACAGGTATGCTTCGGTTCCAGTAGGGTACTCAGTACGGATGAGAGAGGGTATGCAAAAATCAAGACAGTTTAGGAGAGGCTACAATATCTGGGTACATGGATGGTAAATGGCCGTCGACCTCAAAATGAAATAAACTATTTGCTCAGTCAAGCAGCAGGTTTCACCAAATATACCTGCTTCCTGGCTGCTATTAGGACAACCGGGCGACAAGGATAACTGGACCAAGAGAATGGCCACCGAAAGAAACCTTGACGCCAGGTGACAGGAACATCGTACGTGAACCACTAGTACAGAGAGAAAACATCATCTTACATCATACATAAAACTTGGTTTGATGAAGAACCAGTTGTGAAGGCCCTGGACCATAATGGTGAATGCTTCCTCTATATATGCTCAACGTTCTGGTCAGAGTGACGAGAAGAAAAAAGCTGGGATCTTTAATGGCCCACAAATATGGACACTCCTCCGTGATGCTGCCTTTGCTACTACAATGACTAATGGCTGTGTTAGAGGCAAGAGCGTGATTTCTTTTTCAGATGTAGCTCAGAATTTTCTGGGGAACAGGAAAGCCAAGAACCACTAACATTGTACAGAACTGCTAGACAGTTTTATTCTCATGGATGTAGAATGAGTATAAAGTTGCACTACCTACATTCTCACCTAAGAAAATTTCCGGATAACCTAGGCGATGTTAGTGATGAGCAGGGTGAACGCTTCCATCAAGATCTAAAGTTCATGGAAGGAAGTTACCAGGACAAGTGGGATATCAATAGGATGGCCGACTATTGTTGGATGAGGGATATTCCAGACGATATGCACAGTAGATCGTCTACGAAGAAAAAGTTACTCCATCAATAGGTATCAATATATATATATACACCATATATATATATATATATATATGACATATATATGCTATATATATATATATATATATATATATATATATATATATATATATATATATATATAATATACCTCTATATATATATATATATATATATATATATATATATATATATATATATATATATATATATATATATATATCCCAATAGTTGTGATAGACCCTCTTGAAAAAGGTAAAAATCATAAAATTTTACAAATCTGTGTTACACACAATATCTCACAAATGCGATGTGATATGCAAAAACCGATTACAATTTTGGAATCAGCACATCAATAATCAATTGCGAAACCCCGTTCAAGAAATTTCATGTTTACCAGTGTTACCGAAAGTATTAATGTAATATATTTCTTTACTTTGACCATTAGCATTAAAAGTCGGTTAATAGGATCTTGAAGAGGTTTGCGATTAAAAATGAACTCATTGACTTTATTTTAAATAAGGGTTGAAGACGGTGTGGCATTCTCAGGCACAAAGGATAACCTATTTCTTGTGGCTTCATAAATATTTCCTCCTGTTCTAAATATTCTTTCACTTTCGACTGATGACGGTGGAGCTGAAAGGTATTTTATTGCTAGTTTTTTCAAATTCATAAAACTATTTCCAGTGTTTTTCCACCAATTGAAGGGAATTCATTGTCTCTACACTGGTCAAAGTAGGCAAACTTATATATTTTTTTATTTCTTGATGTAATTCCGTTGTAGCCTTTTACTTTTGTGTACAATAATCACATCGTCAGAAGAATAGGACTTTTCTTTTTCACTCTCACTTTCTTTCTGTATGACGTTTTTGATGCCACAATTTCTTTAAAAACAATCCATTAAAAGAAAAGAAAAGTGAACCTTCAACTTCACTTTTACAATAAATATCGTCAGCATAAGAGTCAGGAACTAAATTTTCATGCATTTCTTTCCATGCCTCAACGACCATATTTTTTTATGGTTCATCTGATTCATGTTGAAAAATTAGAATCGTAGTCTAAGTAGCTACACCAAAGATTTATTGCATAGAAACTTAGAAAGTCTTTTCTACTGATTTCTTAAGCTCTTCTTGAGTGTAATTATTCTACTGAAGCTTTTGCTTTTAATTGCCTTATTTAAAAATAGATTTATTGCTAAAATGGAAGGAATCACTTGGGCGACTGTTACTTCGCGTTTAATGCTGTTTTAGTGATGTCAAATGGCTCAAATAAATGGAATAATTTGCCACTGAAAATCAGAGTCAACATTTCTGATTGCATTCAGCGTAAATGGATGAGGGGAATTTTGTTCAAACAACCTTTTAAGCATATCATAAGTTCTGTTCCAGCATGTGGAAACGTCTTGGATTAATTTATGCTGTTTGACATTCAGCTGCATCTGTAAAGATTTAAAGCTTTGGAGCTGCCGTTGCTGAATGGTGAAAATGAGGATATGCTTCTGCAAGTAAATAAAATATCTTTAACAGACTTCTGACATAATATTGAATTGTGAATGCATAGTTGCAACATGTGAATAAAACATGAAATTGATAGCAAGCCACTCTATACCAGCTATCATGTTTGGTCCATTATCCCATATCACTAAATGAATTCTATTTTTTAGAATATTGAAAAACGTCAAAGGCCCTTATAGGGACCTGACAAATGACAAAGATTTTCCCCATATTGGCTACAAAGGGTGACTCTCTTTTTGTATTTTTTTTTTGGAAAATAGAAGTTTCTAAAATTTCAATTTTAAATTAAAATTTTTTTTATATTTTATTTATTGTTTTTCATTATTATTGACCGATGGTTCTAGCCAGAAAATAGATACCGAATATTCGACATTTTTATTGAATAAATGAATACCAGATACCAGATATTTAATACATCTAATGTATAGTAAAGAACAATATATATATATATATATATATATATATATATATATATATATATATATATATATATATATATATATATATATATATATATATATATATATATATATATATATATATATATATATATATATAGGTTCTTTTCCGTTAAAGCCCCCACATCAATATATCAATTATTTTATTAAACTATCGATCCTTATTAAATATAATAATTTTTTTTTTATAAAAATGTAAAGTTCATTTTCATTTATTTTTTTTTTAAATTTTTTATTTTCAAAACAAATTTAATATTGTTGAAAACCTGTTTTAATAAAAAATATGAACTAAAATTACGGTTTTTCTTAAATTTTCACATTACAATTTTAGGACCATTAAAAAGTATGTTTTTTCTTAAATTTCAACATTTGAAATTTAGGTTAGGTTAGGTGCGTGAGTTAACCTAACTTAGCCTAACCTAACCTAACTTAAAACAAAAATTAAAGAATAATAACTGAAACCATTATTGGGATTTACAAAATTTTCTGCATGATTCACAATTAAATGTTTACAATCCATGTTTTTGATTTTTGAAATATCATTGTAGGCTCCCCAGCAATGAAAGAATGAATGCATAAATTATTATTTCATTTTATTAAATTTGTTTTGAAAATAAAAAAAAATTTAAATATAAAAATATAAAAAGACAAAAACAATAAATGAAAATGAACTTCACATTTTTATAAAAAAAAAAATATCAATAGTATAATAGTTATCGATAGTTTAATATTAATCGATATATCGATGTGGGAGCTTTAACGGAAAAGAACCTATATATAAGAATAAACATATATATATATATATATATATATATATATATATATATATATATATATATATATATATATATATATATATATATATATATATATACTGAATTACTAAACGGCCACACGGACAGGCTCAGATTAAAATTTCACAGGTAGCATATACATGATAATAGATGTTCTGAGATGAAATGAATTTTTACACTATTAGGGCGAAATTAGGATTAGGTTAGGTTAGGTTAGGTTAGGTTAGAGTTAGGTCAGGTCAGGTCAGGAAAAAAAATTTCATTAAAAAAGTTACAGCCTCTCAAGTTGTTAAAACTATAGGTTTTAACAACTTTGAGGTTTAACTCTTTCCCTTCCCAAAAGAACCCAATTTTTGTTTTCACTATTCTTCATTATTATTTTTTTAGAGTATATCCTGTGATTTTCATAAAAATCTGGGGTGGCACCTCTCTGCGCAACTATTACTGTAATTATTTAAGTACATTTAGTTTATCTTATAGAATCGTTGATAATCCTAAAAAAAAAATTAATTATCAAATAAAAAATACTATGCTACTGATGTATTGATTGACTAAGCTGAAATATACAATTACCCTATTTTAATGAAAAGAATTAGTCAAAACATTTATATTATCATTCCAAACATTAAATTTTGTAAGACAACCTGGTATTCTATTAAATTGAGAAAAAAAGGATACTTGAAAGACAATCACTTCATTTCATAGTAGCTACTTTTTACTTTTTTTAATGTTTTGGTAATAGTAGCGCAGAGGGGTTTTATAAAAATACAGTATTATATATATATATAAAATATATATATATATATATATATATATATATATATATATATATATATATATATATATATATATATATATATATATATATATATATATATACTTTCTACCTATATATATACCTATATATAATTTAAATAACCTATGGGAGTTGCCCAACTTTGAGAGGCTGTAACTTTTTCCGAAAGTTACACCAGATTTGTTTTTATTCTTCATTGTGTCAACTAGAGAACACAATGACCTAGGAATCATCATGAAAATCACTTCATGCAGCAGTCACTTTAGGCATTCTAGCCTCTCCAGGTGTTCATCTGTGGGTTAACTCATAACATCTCAGTGCTTTTAAACTCACCTGATATACTCTAAAAAAATAATAGTACATGAAAACAAAAATGATTTAAGTTTTTAGGGGAAAAGTTACAGCCTCTCAAAAGTTTAAAATTTTCCCCAGTAGGCTTTCTTATAAAAAAATTTGTGGGCCTCGTGCTCGTTTTTAAGACTATCTTAATTCAGGTTATGATAAGATTTATTAAGTATATAGATTTTCTTTATGTATACCTAACAAATCATATCATAACCTGAACTACTGAAAGGACTAAGAAAGAGACCTAACCTGGATGGATCCAAAAATGAAAAGTCTATGGGTTTTAACAGCTTTGAGGCTGTAACTTTTTTTCTAAGAGACCACCATCTGTTTTTATTCTTCACCTATTTTTTTTTAGAGTATATCCTGTGATTTTTATAAAAATCGGGGTCGAGGCCCCTCTGCGATACTATTACCAACATTTTGAAGTAACAAATTTGATATTTTGCGTTTATTTCATATGGCTCTGTATTATGTATTTCAGTACATTCAGCTTTGTATTTTCTATAAGGTAACAATAATAATAGTTTCATACAAAATATAATCTTAAGGTTATAAAGCTTATGCAGAACCATGGAATGATAAAGGCCTAATTCACATATTTGTGAGATTTCCATCACATAAACCTACCGTATAGCTTTTAAGCCTTTATGAAGGATTAAATCTTGGGAAGAATTGTTTTTAACATAGGGCCTATAAGGAAATAAAGACAAGCCACATGGGCCAGGGCATATCAAGACTGTTCCAGTTAAATTTTATATTTGCCAAACACAAGTCAACATACATAATTCTTTTTATTTGGCCTAACAAGGCCCATAGCTTATCACTTTTGGATATTATTTGGCATAACAAGGCCCATAGCTTATACGATGTAACTATAAAGGTCCATCCGTAATATACTTTGGACATATAAACATAAAAAAATACCACTATTTAAAAATAGAAACAAAAGAAACAAATCCCCTCTTAAATGAACATCAACAGATTTTTCCATTTCGAGGAAAGACACACAAAATTATAACGACATCAAGGCAATTGTTCCAATAATAAATGCAAAAACCTTTTAGAAGTAAAATAAAATAGATTAAAGAAAATAGTTTAATGGTGAAACTAATATATTTTAAATATATTTATACCTTATATTAATATAAACGGTAAACATTTTTACAGATTCAATTCAAATTTCGCCAATATTATTGTATAGCAAATAAATGTGATTAGGCTATCAAATATGCATTACCTTTAAATGTAAATATTTGAATAATTTTCAAATCTCCCCATGTGTTTAAATTTAGCCTACTGATTTCTCTCAGTGATATAATAATATGTATAATATATATATATATATATAATAATAATATATATATATCTATATATATATATATATATATATATATATATATATATATATATATATATATAATATATATATATATAATATTTGATAATATATATATATATATATATATATAATAATATATATATATATAATATATATATATATATATATATGTATAATAATAATATATATATATATATAGCATAATAATAACTATATGTATATATATATATATATATATAATAATAATAATATAATAATAATAATAACTAATAATAATATATATATATATATATATATATATTATATATATATATATATATATATATATATATATAAATATATATATATATATTCTATATATATATATATATATATAACATATATATATATATATATATATATATATATATATATATATATATATGCTGAAAACATTTTTACTACTTTCCAGGGGCATCGGTTCAGATTTTATTTCTTCGCGTGAAAGTTCCGATGAGGAAGACGATCTACATGAAGAGGAAGGAAGATTTCACGAAGGAGGAGCATCGGCTTCACCAGAACCAAAGAAAAGAAGATCAGTAGGTAGTAAGAATATGATTACCAAAAAATAAGTAGCCGAGTTAGATAAATGTAAAGTCAGCGACAGAGATGCAGTTCACGTACTAACAACGATAGTGGAAGCTCTAGAGTTTGACATTCATTCTCTATCTATAAGCCGAACAACAATACAACGCTGCAGGCAAAGTTTGCACAAAGAAATTCCAGAAAAAGTTGTTATATTTTAAAAAAAGTAAACTTTACAGCTCCTGTAGCACATTGGAATAGTAAACTGTTAGGTGTTTTAAGCAGAAGTGACACGGAAGACAGATTAGCCATAATTATTACAGATGGGGATGTAGAACAGATTATAGGAATCCCAGTCATACCGAATTCCTCGGGTAGAGAGCAAGCACATGCAGTTTTCAAAATTCTATTAGATTGGGATATGGCAGATAAGGTTAAAGCATTATGTTGCGATACAACAGCTTCCAATTTTGGTAGGGTTAATGGTTGTTGCAATTTACTGGAACAAATGACTCAAAGAGATATTGTATTTACCATATAGGCATCAGGTTTATGAACATATTAAAGGCGTTTGCTAAGTTGATGCCGCCTGTCAAACTACTGATCGTTTCCCGCGTGGGCGCGTTTTCAGCTGATTATAAACAGTAAATTGACAACTTTGAGAATCAGAGTCCGCGATGAAAATAACTTGTGTTCAGGAAATCTTTAAAAAAATGACATATGTAGAGAGTGGCTATTTGTCGTGATGCAGAAGAACGAACTCCAACTGCCTTGCCTTGAGTACAATGGCTATTGTAACACGCTGTATTTATTCTTTGGAGAAGTTCCAAGTTCAGTTCAAGAAGCTCTGAGGCAAAACATCTATTGCAAGGTGGTTAGCCAAAAGCGTTGTGTCTAAAAGGTATTTGTACGGATTAATTCATATCTTTGGTTTAGAAAGAGAACAATGACCATGGGTTCTTCTCTGTTTATTATAAAGTGCTTATCAAGCATAGTACAAACTTCTTACAACTCAGATAATATACGTTTTGTTTCAAAGGTAATATAGAAATTGGTAATGAAATTTAGTCTTGCTGATGCTTAAATTTAGCCTCAAATGGTACCTGACTTTATACATTCCTTTTTTATGTTGAATCATGATAAATAAACAAAAATCTGGGTTATTACATTCAAAAGTGATGGATTAGGAATTTAATAAAATATAAATCGACGTAAAGGGTAATATCTTAGATCAGTGCTAGTTTGTTTCCCAGCTATTCAAAAATGTTTTTTGTCGTCATCATAGTGCACTAGACTAAATTACAAACTTGGGATGGAACTGGGCTTTCAGTTTACAGCTGTTTTCTTTGATTCAACGAAAAGAAGAAAAAGGAAAAGGAAAATCTTGTTAACAGCAGCTGAAGAATTATTTCAGGTTGCGTTCAGGAGGTGTATCAGTGACAACAGATGGGCTCAAAAACAAGAAGTGATAGGTAACCCTATTTTGGAAGTGGGCGCTCGCGTAACAGCTGCAGTGTAAACAAAGCAACCATGGCTTCATCATTTTGAATTATAATCAGTATTGATATATGAACTATTTTTTTAAATTACAATGTATATTGTGCATTAGTTACTAATTATGGTAAATTCTGGCTAAAAGTATTTAACTTTATCATTCATATTATTTCCAAGCTTCAAAATATAATACTTTATTTTTGTGGTTTCACTTAACGTCTTTATACGGGGTTCCATAGCTCACTTTACAAACAAAAGCTGGGACTACAGCTTTTGAATCAACAATAAAGGGACAATTGAAGCTTTTAAAAAGCTGCTGAACATAAAAAGATAATAAAATAGAAGTCGTTTTATTTCATACCATTAACACTCAGCCTTGCATTATTTTCTAAATAATGGGTGGTGTTTAAAACCAAAGAATACGGGGTATACCGCTTGATGGCAGGAGTTGTGATTCTAGCTTGCCAGGGGACTCTGGGCGATTCAGCTTACTCCCTCAGGAAGGGATACCTCAGGAACTACCAAAATGCTTTTGGTGCTTTGAGATAGGGGACATCCGCCGCTCTACCAGGTGTGAAGGACTTATCAACCCCTATGTTCCCCATCTGAGCCGGACCCCTAATTATTACCGTATATATATATATATATATATATATATATATATATATCTATATATAACTCATATATGTATATATATATATATATATATATATATATATATATATATATATATTTACTCTCTATATATATATATATATATATAATTAATTTGTGCAGAAAGGATTTTTATTCAGAGCCCGATTTACAGACATAAACTGCAGACACACTCATTACGATATAGCTCGGAACTGGCGCAGATTACGGTTTTGCGTAGTCAAGATTTATGTTAGAACATTAGAACTAATATTTTGCTCACTCATTATTACATTGCATTCTGTTCTTGGGATAACATTTTGCATTCAGTTCAGAAAATGCTCTTTACTGTAGTGTGCATTGATTTTCAAGATCTTTATGTTTGGACCAAATCATTTGCTCAACATAATTTCTCAATTAGTTGAATTGGCTAGGCATGCTGGGTGAAGAGGATAAAATCAAGGTTTGAATGAACTTATAGTTGATAGTTCTAAGCAGTAAAGGCGAAAATGTAAACTGCTTAATAGGAAGGTATGCTTTAGGGTGAGGGAAAGGAAGCGGGCCCATCTCTTGTGGAAGGCTGCTACCATGAGGTTGCTTTTTAGAAGGAAATATATATATATATATATATATATATATATATATATATATTTTATATACTAGAAAGAAGAGTTTTTTATATATATATCTTTATATATCTCTCTTTCTCTTTATATATATATATATATATATATATATATATATATATATATATATATATATAGACCCTGTTATGTTTTACGACTCTGTCAGTTTGATTTTTTTTTTTTTTAACACAAACATACTTAGTATATATTTAACTAATCAATTCAAAACAAACAAATGGGTTGTGACAAAAGATAGAAATCTTTAAAAATAAAAAAATTACAGCACACTATAAAAAGAACCATAATGTTCTAGAAAAGTAGTGCTACGAAAGCTAAACTGAATATTTCTAATCATATATAAAAGCTTATTACATAAATGTAAAAAAAAAAAAAAAAAGAAAAAAAAAAATCAAATATGGAAATATCTCGAAAAGTATGACACTTAAAGAAAAACAATTACCGATTTTGAATCTACATATAATTTATTACAAAGTACTAAAAACAAAAAAAAAATTAAAAAATAAAAAATGTTCGGGTCGAGCGGACAGAGGGGAGGACATTTTCCATACCCCGAAGGGGAGGGGCGGAGGAACCTGCGACCTGCCCGCGCAAAAATATTAAAACTGACGGAGTCATGTAAAACATAACAGGTCGCCTGCTATTGCCTTTAAACTTCATATATATACTTATATTATATATATATACTATATATATTTCTATATATATATATATATATATATATATATATATATATATATATATATATATATATATATATATATATATATAATATATATATATAACTATATGATTAACTTTGTTACAAAACCAGTGATAAAAATAAACTTCTAAGTAATAAATAAGATAAGTTCCTCTAGTTGTATTAGAACATCAGTTAGACACTTTCAGACGTTTTAAAAAATTTATATTCAGTGGATTAACTTTCAGCTAATGTTTTGCATGTAATATCATTCTTTCAATAGTAATCTACAATTCCCAATAAAGTACCAAATATTTAAATCTTACACTACTGATATCACTTCTTTCTGAAATGAACTATTCCCCTAAGGTGTTGGTTTTTCATTATTCAGAAAACCAACAATACAAACAAATTACATACATTACATTTGACTACTTTACTCATTTCATCATTTCCTCAACTCCCATACTATGGAGCGCCGCATATGTTTCCCTCAACTTTACAAAAGAATACAATTTCTATTTTCGCTTTAAAAATTACAATACCCGAATCACATTATCTCAAAGGCCCTATAAAAAGCAAAGAAAAATATTATCACGCACGCAATCCTAGAGTTCAAGACAACATCACTTACCTCCCTGTCCCCTACCCACTTTCGAATAACTTAAAGCAAATAATACCAAAAAACATCATCACCACCATCAAACACACTACCATTGAAAAAAGTATTAAAACCCAATAAATTTAAAACTTCTACCAACACACATTGCATCTATAAAATACCGTGTCATAACTGCCAAATATTTATATTTTGGAAACCATAGATTTCAAAGGCTCAACAACACAAACTAGATACTATTAGACAGCTAAACCAAAATTATTTTATTTTAAACATAGAGAAACTATTCAAAAACCTATTGTGTAAAAAAACATCAACATGGATAAATAAAAGAAAGAATTCTGAGAGATGTATTGCATAAAAAACTTAGCTCAGGTTTCATACGTAAGCTCAACAGATGATAAATATGAATACATTTAAGAATTTATTCAACAAAGCTAAAATACAGTCTTTAAAAGATAAAATTGACAACCACCGGATTTCAACAATAGCTTTATCAGTTCCTCTCATCAACAATGAAGACTTTTTTAAGTTTATGAAAGCTCACCTGAAGAATGAAAAACAGCAATGCTGTGTAAAAATAAAGTAAACAACCTCAATCATCAAGATTCTTTTCTCTTCCCCCTTTTAACATAATACTCAACTCAGGACGTTTTATTAAGTTGTGTATTTATATAGCATTCAAGGGCTATCCATATATATATATATATATATATATATATATATCTATATATATATATATATATATATATATATATATATATATATATATATATATATATATATATATATATATATATATATATATATATATATATATATATATATATATAATGGATGAAAAGATATACTAACAAACCTCAATTCATGAATATTCTTATTAAACAATTTCATCTTTAATCTTATATTTTGGACCTTTCGAATTGTTATAGTCCATATAAAGTGAACTAAATGATAAAAACAAACAAAAAGAAGAAAAAGACTTATAAATAGCCTTATATATAGCTAATAAAGCTGGAAATTAATCAGTGTCTTTAATAGTGTGGTTATATTTAATTTTAAGTAGAGCTTTATCCCTGATGATAAACACATTCTGTTTTAGATCTTGATTTAAACTTTTCTATTTTAAACAATTTTAGTAATTTATTTTTTCCAACTTGAAAAATTATGCACACAATTAATTGAACTATATATTCCATACCCTTTTATGGTACATTCAAAAATAAAAAAATTTGTCGCCAAAGTCACTTTTATAACTTTAATCATAAATATTCTCCCCAGTCTTTGGGGCAAAAATATTTTACAATTCCCAAACTATGGACATGACTCATCCATTGTTGTCACCAGGACCTGATAAGGATAGGATCGCTAATGGACTATAAATTCTTTGTTAAAATGTTCCTACAGAGAACTGTTCGGTACGACTAGGTATCTCTAAATTTAAAATTCTTAACGTATGAATCCATTCAAACATATTTTAAAAATCGAGACCGTTAAATAATTTTATTAGGAAATTAAAATCTCATAATGATTTACCTCTAAATTCTGACCTCTGTATCTCCGGTAGAATGCCAGGGTCAATCCTGTAGACTTCTCAAAACTCCACAAAACTAATACACCACTCCAAGTCCCATTTTGTTGGGCATCAACTCTCTAACCTACAAACTTGCAAAATTTCTTGTCCCATACCTCAAGACAATTACAAATAATACTTTCCATTTCATTGAAGAAATAAAAAAATATCTTCATTTGAATGATAACTCCAAAATTGATAAAAATGATATACACAAAACACAGTCGCCCGAAGCTAATATATAATTAATTACTCAATCAATTTTCATTAATGACTCACCTCTAATATAGAACCTCTCTTAATTTAAATATCGAAGCAGCCCATTTCAAAAAACTTCCACAATTGTCGAGGAAAGATACTATCTTTTGCTTCAACAATGCCCTCTACCCAAAAACTGATGGTATGGAGACTGGATCACCGCTTAGCTATCTTTTGCAAATGTTTTACTTACACATCATGAATCATATGGCTGGAACAATGCCCCCACCCCCCCCCCCCCCACCCCTTTTTTTAAAACATTCATAAATTCGTAAACTATATTGTAAATATATGGAAAAAGGGTCGATTGTAGACAAAGAGTAGATCTCGGCCACCCAGGTTTTTGAACTACCCTAATAACAAAAAACACAAATATTAAATTTTTTATGGAACAAGAAACTAACGAACATCTTTCCTTCATGGATGTAACTATCGAACATGAAACAAATGGTTTCCGCACCTCGATGGTGTACTGTAAACCTTCCTCCACCATCCTCGGTACGAACCTTTTTAGCTACTTCCCCCTGCACTTTAAATTAAATAACATTTTATGCTTAATTGATCAGATCTACAAGAAATGTTCAGATTGGTCCGGCTTTCACTCAGAGATGTCATCTTAGGAGCTTTTTCGATGATAATCTGTTCCTCATCATCTGTTTGACAAAATTTTAACTATATATTTAGACAATATTTTTCGCCCCAAGATCCCGTACCTCTTGGCCCCTAAACTTACTATTTAAATTAAACTTAGAGAAATTATGACCCCAGCATCCCCATATAGAATATAGACTTATTCCGTCCAACCCCTTCAGTGTTGACTCTTTCTTTCACCTCAAGGAACGCATTCCCAAATTTCATCGATATTTGGTCGTCTATAAATATGAGTGCGCAGACTGCTATGACTGCTACATAGAGGAAACTTTCCTTCAACTTTTCATCAGGATTTCGAACCAAGAGGACTTTCATTTGAGTTAATATCTCCATTTACAACATTAAAACATTCCTTCATCCATGGACCAACATTTCAAGAATTTAAATGATAGCTTTTCAATATTAAAACCCTTCAAATCAATAAATGATGGCCGAATCATCGAGTCTTTATTTATAAATAGTCTTCGTCCATCCCTTAATAACACTTCATTCTCTACTCGACTTCACACAATTTAAATATCTAACAAATCTGAAACAACCAACCACCCAAATAACTAAAATTAGATTTATGTCCTTATTACGTAATTCTTGTTGCTTCTTCTTAGTATCTGGAAGTGTCGGTATATCTTTTAATATTTGATATTAGTTTTATTATAATTTTCATGTCCTTTGTGTTATATAATTCAAATTTTCATCTAAATTGTCATTTTACTTGTTTAATTATTATCTGATCATTTTACTTTTAACTTATCCCATTTTACGTGTAATTTATCATTTTTGATAGTTTGCATAACGTTTGCATTTTGTGACTATATAGAACGAATTTTTCTTTGTGTGATTATATATATATATATATATATATATATATATATAACATGACTGAATAAACAAATAGATAAATAAACACATTGACCATGTGACTGTGAAGTGATAAATAAATATTAATAAATCAAATGATATTAATGATCAACTGATCATTAAATCTGTTAATATATGTTTATATGCTATATATCTCTCTTCTCTATATATAACTATTGTTTGACACCTCGGACATCATGGGGGTTGTGTGTGTAATTAAGTGGATAATCTAAACGGGAAACTACTGTTCTTCTCAGAAATCATGGTGGGTCGTTGTTCTGCAGTGGAGGTGATGAACATCTTGGGAGGACGATTAGTTGCTTTACCTCTATTAGGCGTCTAGAAGAAGA
>JABUQX010143806.1:0-42500 GCA_015478945.1 Trachelipus rathkii
AAGAGAAAAACATTTATATAACGAGTCTCCTCCTCCGCTGATTTCTATCGGAAAGAACCCAGGAGGAATGAAATCCAAAGAAGTATTTTCGGCGGGTTCTTCTATATTATCATTTACGGGAGATCGGGAGAGAGCATCGGCAACTATATTTTTAGGGCCCGATATATGACGTATGTCAAAGTCATATTCATAGAGCTCTTCCATAGTTCTAGCTAACCTTCCATCAACCAGACTCATATTTTGTAAATAGATGAGTGGCATATGGTCGGTATATATAATGAATTTTATACCACGGAGGAAAGGTCTAAGGGATTTAACAGCCCAACGCAAAGCAGTTAGTTCTTTATCAATCACTCCATAATTTCTCTGAGCCCCATTAAAGGTCATAGAAATAAAAGCAATTGGTTTGCGTTCTCCGTCTTGGATTTGAGAAAGGCAAGCACCCGCCCCGAAGTCTGAAGCATCTACATGTAGCTCCATGGGAGAAACCTCTGGACTATAATCGGGAAACCCTAACAATGTGGGATTTACTAAGGCCTCCTTAAGTTGATCAAAGGCCTGCTGACACTCCGGCGTCCATTTAATGGATCTACCACCAGTCTGGCATGATAAAGGCTTACTGATTTGAGAACAGTTGGGAATATGTCGCCTATAAAAATTTACCATTCCCAGAAACTGGCGTAATTGTTTTACCGAAGTCGGGACGGGAAATTCTAACGCCCCTTTGAGATTTTTCTGAAGGGGAAGTATACCAGTCTGTGATATTTGGTGACCCAAGAACTCCACCTCAGTACGGCAAAGCCTGGTTTTACTGGGTTTAAGTTTATACCCATTTTTCTCTAATGCAGCAAGGACACGATCCAAGGTAACTAGATGATCCTCTATGTTTTGACTGAGGATAATAATATCATCTAAGTATATCATAACCTTGGACCATGGAATTTCCTCTAACGCCAACATCATTCCACGTTGAAATGTTGCTGGACCATTTTTTACACCAAAGGGCATTCTTAAATACTCATACTGGGCAAATGGAGTGGAAAAAGCAGTTTTTTCAACACTTTCGGGTTCCATGGCCACCTGATAATAACCACGGACCAGATCAATGGTTGTAAAATATTTATTACCATACATATTATAAATCATATCGATTAGGTTAGGTAAAGGGAAGGAATCTGTCTTAGTAACACTATTTAATTTCCGGTAGTCTATACATAAACGCAACTTACCGTCAGGTTTTCGGACAGGAACCACAGGAGCCGAATAAGGGGATTTACTAGGTCTAATAATATCCTGCTCCAACAGTTCATGACATTGTTTTTCTATTTCTTGAGCCAAGGGACCCTGGAAACGACGTACTGGTAATCTCACAGGTCGACCAGTTTCTACCTCGATATTGTGTGTGATATTAGTAGCCACTCCAACGTCGTGGTCACCGAAACTGAGAGCCGATTTATGTTTTAATAGCACTGCGATTAATCGTTTCTTTTCGAGGTCAGAGATAGGAATATCCGCAAAGCAAAACTCCTCCTCCAACTTAGTGGGGGACCATACGTCTGCTTTAAAGTTGATTTCGGAATTCGCCTCTACTGGCCTAGTATTAATTTGAAGAATATCTTCTTCTTCCAAAGAACACAAACTACCTACTACAGTACCCTTCCTAACATAATGAGGTGTATCGGAAGGATTAAATAGAGCGATCTTACACGAATCTCGCAAATCCAATACACCAGGAATTGGTACAACGGATCCCATTGGCTCTGATTGAAAACCTACCAAGGCAGAGATTTCAGATGAAGGACAACTTACATCCACCATCTGACAGGAAAACGGTGGAACATTTATGGACTTAACCGTGACGCATTTATAAAAGGGGATGTTTAGACTCTCATCCTTAGCTACGAATTCTATACAATCATTAGATCTATGTACCAATTCCCGCGTAGTTAAGTCTGGGAGAAGGTCATTTTCTTTTAAAGCGACAGCCCCTAAAACTAGCGGAGCAGGCATAAATTCCTGGGGAACTACCAACAAAATGACGGGCTTAGATACATAATCACTGTCAGGGAAGTGCAAGTTACATTCAGCATAGAAGTCAATAGGTACTGAATGTTCTCGGACCAGACCACTGATGGCATTAACTTTTATATCTACAGAAGGCCGTAAGGGCAAGTTCATCATGTACGCCTCGGTGATTTCAGTGCTAATTAAACTAATTCCAGCCCCACTGTCTACCATACAACCATAGAAACCAGAGCTGTTGGGAACCAAAGCGACTGAAACAATCAGAGGGTCCTCCTTGAAAGGAGTACAATGGACTACCATCGTCCGTAAGGGATTTTCTAAGGGTTTAGGTATTTCTAAGGGAGGTCGTTCGGAAGATTTCTCGGGAATAATTTTAGAAGTTTTAAAATTTTCTGTGCCTCCATCATCATTGACTGAGTCGATTAAAGGGTTATTCTCCACCAGAGGACTCAAGTCCGGGGAGACCAGGAGTTTAAAGGGGGATCATACCGCACCTCATCATTAGCGCAAGGGTTTAAATTTTTACTTGCAGGTAGGGATGGTTCCACTTGGTTGGACGATGGAGGCCTGTGATTGGTCGATTGATTTGAAGAATACGACCGGGAATATACTTTTTCAAAGGGAACAGTTCTAAGGGAAGAAGGCTCGTGGTCATGATTATGGGACTGGGGAGGAGCACTAAGGGAACACCTCATCCCAGCGTGAGGACCACCGCAGAAGGGACAGACTACTTTTCTAATATTCGGAGAAGAAGAGGAAGGAGACTTCCTAGATCGACAATTGGCCCTGATGTGACCTTTCTTTTTGCAATAACTGCATACTCCCAGATATTTGTAACACTCTTCCATGGAGTGACCTGTTTTTTCGCAGTAGTTACACAAAACCTTTCTCCTTTCATCAGGCTTAGGACGAGAAGTTGAATTATGGTCAGGACGAACTGTACTATCATGGTTCTTGTAACTATTGGTGGAGTCACGATAGTATCGACTACCATTATTTCGTTCTTGCGGACTACTTTTCTTCTTAGGAGCCGGCCGATGATCATTGTTGGATTTAGGTTTTTGTTGTTTGACGTTTTGATGTAAAACCTCAGTCCATCCGGGGGGTGCAGTATTTATCCGGATAACGGATTCCAAAGATTCGTCTAGGTTCACTTTCATCGCGGTCTTTTGGGCATAAGTCGATTTGTCGATCTCAAGTGGATTAGTTTGGGAAATGGAATTCGGGAAAGCGATATTCTCGCTATCTAAGGAGTCTGCAAAATTCACAATATTCTCCCAGGAAGCTCTACTATAACCGTCCAACTCCATCATTTTAATATATTGACGGACGAATGTTTCAATATATGGAGGTAAACTACAGAGAAAAGCTATTCTAAGGGAATCATGATCTCTCATATCGTATCCAGGATATGCTTGACTAGCTAGGCGCTCTAACCGAAGTGCAAACATTTTGATGCTCTCATTAGGGTATCGGTGAGCGGCATGATACTTCTGTATTCTGTATTCTTTTTTCTTTCGTTCCTCATCACGATACCAACACACAAGATTATCCCTACAGAGAAGTATTCACGGTTATCTTTGATGATTTCTCGGTATATATTCAAAAATTTGCCTTCTAGCTGTCGGCCAAGCAGTCTTAACCATTGGTGATGGGCATTAGGGTAGTGTAAACTACAATAAGCCTCAAAATCAGCCAGGTAGACTAAGAGATCTTGTTCCGATTCATATTTAAACTTTCCAGGATCCACGACCTTAAGCTTCTGAGAGTTCTTGAGTAACTGAGTAAGAAGCACAATGGCTTCCTCCAGCATGTCAAGTCTCTTTTTCATGTGTGGTCCTGAATACATTGAAGGTTCATCGTCGTCAGGAATACGACGCATAGGCAGTCGTTGGGAATATCCTTGTGGAATATAACCAGAATGCGACTGAGAATCAGTCGAAAACATCTGGTGTTCCGGATATTGATTTAAGGGACTTTGTTCTCGTTGAGGCTGTAGTAATTTATTATACTTTCCAGAGAAGTCAGCCTCTCCTCTATTGATAGGGGATAGAGAATCTCTATTGTCTCTGCCCATATCGGGAGTTCTAAAGAGAGACTTAGGTTGGGTGAAGTAATTTACTGGGGTTATAGAATCATGACGAAGATTGGGATTAGGAAGAAGTTGAGGTTTAGGAAGAAAATTATGAGTAGGCATAAGATTAGGATTAGGAATAAAGTTGGATTAGGAATAAGATTAGGATTAGGAATAAGATTAGGATTAGGAATAAGATTAGGATTAGAATGAAGATTAGGATTAGAAAGAATTTGATTTCTAGGATTTTCTACATAACTGGGTGGATTATGTAGAAAAGGTATTGATCGTGGTTGAGATTGGGAAACTAAGGAAGGTTTATACTCACGATCATAGAAAGAAGTAGTATTTTTAGGCATATGCACATAATGGGAATCGAATTTAGGTGGAATACCCTGAACTTGATCATGGAACGTTCTGTGTTCAACCTTACCGACTGTATCGCTTACTTGATCCAATTGCCTTTCACTTAATACCTGTTTATGGAGTTTCGTTAATAAAGTACTCATCTCAGGCTCAGTGAAAGGTTTGTCAGAGTTAGGAGCCAAAGATAAGTCAGAGGGTATGTCAGAGTTGACAACTTCTACCCTGTCTTTATTTTCCACATTCATTCCTACATTCATTCCTACATTATTTTTATTACGATCATCACGGAGACGTTGTTCTACACGTGGATCTAATGCGACAGCTGCAAGAGAGGGATCAAAGTCCACAGCTTCTTGGCTATCAGCATTTATGCTCGTATCCAAGTCTTTTGGTTGAGGTTTTTCTGACATTTTCTTTTGTAATTTCAAAAGAAAGAATTTCAAAGTATTGGAGGGTTATTCTAACTAACTCTCGATCTGTCCAAAGTAAGTACAAAAGAAGATTTCTTTGAAAAGAATTGAGAAGAGAATCGATGATTTTTCAAAAAAATAAATATGATGATGGTAGCGAGAGTCACAATCCTAGTGCACGCAAGCGCAGGAACTCAAACAGAGTCCCTGTTCGGGCGCCACTTAATTTATTTATGTGGCGGAGAGTAAGTACGCTGGGATCCACAAGTGTACCCGACGGTGAGGTACCTCTCTCCGCTCTTTCTAGGAGATATGAAGTTCGAAGAATTTTTGATTTCGGAAGTCAAAGTATAGGAGATTACGTCAATGTTAGGTTTGTGATGTTCAAAGATAGTGGTTTTGAAGGTCTAGTCAGCACAGCAACCACCTGACACCATCAGGGGTAATACGGAGCAGATTAGATTTTCTCCGTAACGGAGGAAGTTAGTCTTTAGGACTCCGTCGGCCTGCTGACTTGAATGACTTTCGAGGAGGATTGTGAACTTTGATATAAAATGTTGATACAATCTAAGATTTTTACCTAAAGGAAGATGTAGAATTATTTAGCTCGTTTCCCGGAGCTTTCTCGAAGATTAACCCGATAGAGGTCTCGAAGATTAACCCGATAGAGGTCTCAAAGATTAAGAATAACAATACCAAAAAACATCAATATGAAGGATAGTGACACTCCATAAAAAGTGTTATCTTTACTAAAATCGCTCAGAATATATGGTGGGAGGTCTGACAAAAGTTAATATTTACCACAGTCCTACCCCAACAATATATAAATAAAAGATTATGATTAAATAGAATTAGTTAATACACCTTGGAGGGCAAGTTAAAGGTTCCAAGGTGTAAAATATGTACACGAGCACAGACAGCTCTAGGATCAGATACGAGAGTGGAAACCGACGCTTCCAAATATTGCTCATGCATAAAAATCAAGGGAATAAGAAATCCAGACTCAACAATTGTGAATAAATGATGACTTAACTGAATTTGACTGAAGAATGGTTCCAAGTGGTGAGTATGATTCAGGAGAATACAACTATGCTGAAGTACTATTAAGGAGGAAAGAATCAGGCCGAACCCCAACGTTAGAATTGGCAGGGAGAAGGATCCAACGAACCACAACTCCGAAACAACTCCAAGAAGAAAGATTCAGGATGAATTCCAACTTCAAAATAGCACCGAGAAAAGATTCACTAAGGAATCTCACTCAAGAGTATCAGCTTAAAGGACGGATTCAGGATTGAATCCCTGGAACAGAAATCGGATTCAGGAATGAAGCCCCAAAACAGAATCAGCACACAATCAGAAGATGATGGATTCAGGATGAATCCCAAAATAGAACCCTGTTAAATAACAGTAATTGGTATTTGGATTTTACTATTTATATCTGACAACTAAGGTACAACAATATAAATCTATGTAGGATAAGAAACCTACCCTGATATATCCACGAGGGGTTTCACAGATGGGAACAATAAGGATGTCAATGGCCTTCCAGCAAGCAACAAGATAGTAAACTGTAACAAAGTTTACTATCTTAATATCAGTACAATATCCTTATTAAAATTATAATCATAAGCTTAAATAAGGTGGTAAATGATATCACTAACCTTGAAACCAGCTAAATAGGCTTTACAATTTCGTCAAGGTGTGATCTTTGAGCACTATTCCATATATAACCTCTGTGCTTCTGGCTATGCTTTTTTATATATTATTTTATTTTTAAAATATACAATTATTATCATAGCAGTATCTATAAATGGTACAAAGGTTTTCTATAATTGAATTGATAAGATGAATAAGATTGTACTATCACAGGCTGGATCAAAAATGGTTACAAAATTCCAGACTGTATTATAAAAACATTTCCCATATTAACATTACCAAAATCAAACTAGCGAAGCCAATTGACATCATGAATGCATGATCAATATCTCCCTTATATATATTTATATATATATACCGGTATATATATATATCGTAAAATGGGGCAATTCGGTCCAAAATCAGGGGTACTCAAAATGCCAGACGTTTATGCCCCGTTTATGAAGACTTAATTTTTTTTTTTTGAAATTTTTTTTTTTTTTATATATTAATGTTATACCTTTAGGAGTAAAATTAGTATAATTGTATTTGTATATATAATATAGGATTAATGTTGGAAGCCGATAAGTAACGTGGACCGAATTGCCCCACGATTTTGGGGGGCGGGGCAATTCGGTCCACTTCAATTTTCACATCCCTAAGAATACTCATTAAAGTGTTTTATTTAATAAATTATGATAAGTCAGTTTTTATTTTTAAACATAATGGTATTACAATATTATTTTAAGAAATTGGGTTCGAAAACGTAATAAAATGTTCGAGTTTGCGTTCGTTTTGTCAAACTGCAAAAATTGTAAAAAAAAAAAGGCCGCCTAACATAAGGAATTTCACTTAATTCTGTAAAGAGGTTGCTATTCTTTTATTCTGTTTTATACATAATTAAGGAAATTCTTTACGTTTGGTGGCGTTTTTTAAGATTTTGCGATGTTTGACAAAAATGAACACAAACTGTTTGACAAAAATGAACGCAAGCTCAAAGTTTTAGGTCTCTTTTTAAACATAATGGTATTACAATATTATTTTAGAAATTGGGTTTGAAAACTATTAAAAATGTTCTAGTTTGCGTTAGAAGCTTTTACTGTCAAGCACTTAAATAAATAAAAAATATACAAACGTGAGAATTCTTACAATTCTTTTTGTATTCTATATTTACACAGAATTAAGGAAATTCTTCGTTAGTGGCGTTTTTACGACTACTGTTTGACAAAAACGAACTGTAATGTTATTAATTCTGTAAGGTTGCAATTCTTTTTTATTTTATATTACAGAATTAAGGAAATTCTTTACATACGTTTGGTGAGCGTTTCTTTTGTTTTCGCTCTTGGATTAAACGACAGCAAGCGCTTTGCCTTTAGTGAATCACCTCTTTAGGCATATTACGTTTCGTAAGAACCAATGCAAAAACGAAAACGGCTTAAGGGTCTGGCAACATCATCATCAGAGTATCCCTTTGTATCCTGCTGTGTTACTTTTGCGTAAGTGTGAACCATCTTGCTGAAAAAATTTGTATAGGTTAATTAGGCCTAAGTTGAAAAACTTTACCTACCTATCTTGCTGTAAAAGTGTAAAAATTATTTTAAACATTATATTTCGAACATCTTTTTGTAAAAGAGTATTAAAAAATTTAATTTAATGAAGATTTCAATGTGGACCGAATTGCCCCACGCAAATTTTTAAACCTGGACCGAATTGCCCCATGTTACAATTTTTATAATAAAACATATTTATCTCTTGCCTGAATGACTCCAACGATTGCATTAAGGTTATGAACTATTTTTAAGTACTATATCTTGGTACCAATAATGTAGTACAATTATTTTGACCTATATGATTCTTAGCAATAAGCCTAAAATTTACCCGATTTTATAGTGCTCAGAAAAAAAAAATCACAAAATTAATGGACTTAAATTAAAGGTTTCATAAAAAATTAATACCTAAGACATAAAAATACATTATTTTACATCTTTAAAGATATATTTTACATCGTATAGGCTATTTTGAGCCACTGGACCGAATTGCCCCACGTGGTCCGAATAGCCCCACGTGGACCGAATTGCCCCGTTTTACGGTATATATATATTTATATATATATATATATATATATGTATATATATATATAAAAAAAATCTAACGTACGTCTTCTTTCCGTGATATAGCTAGAGATATTTATATATATATATATACTATATTAAAAACTGTAGACAAACCCACACATTTTAAGACTAAAAATTTTCTAAGTTCAAAAATCTCTAAGTTTAAAAAAGTTAAGTTAAGTTAGGTTATAAAATTGTTTAGTGGCAATCTTCTGTGGCATAATTCCAGAAGCTTGCCACTTAAAAGACACTGTAAAACTAACAGCTTTCTGAACAAGAGCTTTTTGAACTTCACTGGTCTCTGCATCTGTGGGTGGCTGGCTCCCAGCAGGAGCTGCGAGTCGTCGCAAATTTTCGACTCCGACTCCGACTCCGACTCCTTAAATTCAAATTTGGGTTTTCGACTCCGACTCCGACTCCGACACCACTTAAACAAAAATTTTCGACTCCGACTCCACTTCAACAAAAATTTTTCGACTCCGACTCCGACTTCGACTGCAGCAGTCAAATTCAAAATTCGACTCTGACTCAGCTTAGTGCTTACAAAGTTACAATAAAACATTTTTTTGTTTCAACTTTTTGCTTGTTTTTGAGAATAAAAAAATATACCACCACTTTCAAATGAATCCTAATCTCCAATGCTATGCGGTAAAAATACCGTATAGACTAGAGTGTAGAATATCATCATAATTTTTCTCTACCATCCGCATTTGCATTCGCATCCACATATTTTTGCGGATAGCGGATAGTATTCATTATGAATTATGAGACTAAATGTTTCTCAACTTTCTGTAACGCAAGATGTTCAGACTCGTTGGAATAGTAGTTGGTACATACTTGAGAGGATGGGAGAAATAAATAAAGCTGTCTCCCCTTATGCTTCGAACAAACACAAAGGTGAAAGGCTTGACAGGTGATGATAATACGATTTTAGGTAATTGTATTACTCTTTTTAAACCGTTTGAAGAGGTAACTAAGACTATTATCTCAGAAAATTCTTGTTTGCCAGACGAGATTCCTCTAGCTGCAACGATGAAAGCTGTGCTAAATGCTGCTATTAAAGTAAGGAACTTTCAAAGGTGACAGAAACACTAATACTGGAGATAGATAATAGATTTCAAAATCTGCAAAACGATTACTCATCTGCAATAGTAACTTTTCTGGATCCTAGATACAAAACCAAATTTCTTGAACCACGTGTTTCACAAAGGGTTAAAATTTATTTAGTATGCCTATGTGATGAAATGCTGCTAAAGCCATAAATTTCACCAGCCAATAAAAAGGAAAAGATTGCAGAAACAGACACACATTTACTATCTGTTAGCGAAACCATTCTTGTTCAGAGGTGTCAAAGGACACTCTGTCATTGATCGAAGATTATCAAAAACGAAAACTCTTGGAATCGGATAAAGATCCATTGGTTTGATGGCGTGATAATTGTAAAGTTTTTCACATCTTGCAGAACTCGGCAGGAAATACTTAGCATGCCCTTCACAATAAGTGTAGCTGGCGAGCATCTTTTCAGAGATGCAGATCTCATTTACGAAAAAGAGAAGCAAACTTTCCCTTTAAAGGGCTCAGAGCTTTAGTTTTTTAACATAATTTGAGAATTATTAATTTCATGTATTATTTTACATATAACCTTTTTTTCAAATGGGTTGAGGCTGGGAAAAGAGATTGGTGGGGTACCAAAAGAGTTGGGCCCACTTATCTGTAATCTCTGTGCTTTACAGGGGTATATATATTTATATATATATATATATATATATATATATATATATATATATATATATATATATATATATATATATATATATATATATATATATTATATATATATATATATATATATATATATATATATATAAATATATTTATATATATATATATATATATATATATATAATATATATATATATATATATATATAACTATATATATATATATATATATATATATATATATATATATATATATATATATATATATATATATATATATATATATATATATATATATATATAAAAAATATCGCTCACGGGCAGAGACCTATATATATATATATATATATAATATATATATATAACAACTCCCAGGAAGGGCTTTCGCCCTGTCAGTTGGTCCAACATCTTCTTTTGGCCCGAAACTCTTAACCCTAGAGCATTTTAGAAAACCATTTTTTTCACAATTGTTTCCGATGCCAGTCCTCTGGTTAATACTCTCAGGTAGGGTTTTCGCCCTTTCAGTAGAACTAGCATCTTCTTTCATTAGGCTTCAAAACTCGTTCACCCAGAGGTCTCCAGAGGATCTTGCTTCTAGGCGCATAAGATTCTAACACTGGTCCAAGAGTAATACAAGCAAAAGGAAAGGACCAGGTTGCTAGCTCTGTCGCCCTATAACCATGCGAAGAAAATCTTCACTTGTCCTGACAGCTACGAAACTTCCAACCTTCTTTATATATATATATATATATATATATATATATATATATATATATATATATATATATATATATATATATATATATATATATATATATATATATATATATATATATATATATATATATATATATATATATATATATATATATATATATATATATATATATATATATATATATATATATATATATATATATATATATATAAAGTATTTGTGGCTAAGACTCTAAAATCCTCATCCTCAATCCGCGGATAGTAATTTTTACTATCCGCATCCGCGGATAGTCAAAAATCACCATCCGCTACATCTATAGTAAAGACATAAAGATGCAGGCGCAGCGCAACACATGACAAACAAATATATTTCAGTTTCGGAAACAAATGTATAACCAATTATAATGCAAATTATTTTTATTTTTATTATAAAACAGCCATTTAAAATTAACAGTTTAATACTTTCAGTTTCAATAATAATAATAATAATAATAATAATAATAATAATAATAATAATAATAATAATAATAATAATAATAATAATAATAGTTCTATAAATTTTCACTCGACTCCGACTCCGACTCCCCTTACACAGGAATTTTCGACTCCGACTCGACTCCATGCGCTTAACTTAACTTTTGTGAACTTAGAAATTTTTTTGAACTAGGAAAATTTTTGGTCTGAAAATGTGTGGGTCGCTGTCTATAGCTTTACCTAATAATAATAATAATAATAATAATAATAATAATATATATATAAATATATATATATATATATATATAACTATACATATATATATATATATATTATATATATATATATATATATATATATATATATATATATAATATATATATATATATATATATATATATATATATATATATATATATATATATATATATATATATATATATATATATATATATATATATATATATATTCAGGTATATATATAATATATATATATATATATATATATATATATATATATATATATATATATATATATATATATATATAATATATATATCACCACACGTAGAGTAAACAAGCTTTATAGTACCTTACCTTGTTGGGGCATAGGGCTTCCTGGGGACCTCATCGGTCCCCCCTAACCCCTGGATTCTCCAGGAAACAAAATCTAGTAGTCCCCAAAGAAATACTATACTGCCGGGATCTCCTGGCATTGCGAGGTGCTGAGAACCTAGTATGATCTAAATAACCTAGGAAATCCCTCCCCACCAGCCAAACACTGATATCTAGGTCTGCAAGACCCCCTCTGGATCCTAATTTCAACCTAAACCCCAAGAAAGATTTGCAGCCTGCCCAACTGACCAATTTTTAGTACATTTGAGATAGTGGATTAGTGTAGATGTGACCCTAACTCTATATACTGGAGGCACATTCACCTTCCCTAGCAAAACAGGAACAGTCAGAAGAGGAACCCCCACTCCCAGCAGGGAGAGCCGAAGCTCCTCCCTTGCTATCAAGTAAGAGCCACACTGAAGGAGAAAGTGTTCCACACTCTCAAGAGCACCATTGCAAGATGGACAGAGGGGTGTGTCGGAAAGACCCAAACGAAAGAGGTGCCCATTTAGGCCAAGATGCCCAATTCGCAGTCTCGTTATGGCAGTCTCCAAGCGACGAGCACAGGGGAATGAAAACTGAACACCCTCTCCATACAGTTGTCCCAGGGGATGGGTGCCAAGGAAAGTACCGAGCTCCTCTCTCCAAACAGCCTTCACCTCCCTACCAATGCAGGAATACCATTCTGCCAACTCCAAGGGAAAAGATTCAATGAATTGATGTTGGTCTGCCAACTTCAACTGAAAAGATGCAATAAATCGTCAGTTTCATTATCTGCAATACCAATGTAGGAAGGAACCCAGTGGAAATGTAGTGCCCAACCCTGGCTAGGAGACATGCCACTGATGATACTATGAATTTTAAACTGAATTCTCCTGTATTTGGTAGGCTGGAGATTAGCAATGATATGAAGGGCCGCACTAGAGTCAGAAAAGAGTATAATTGATTGAGGAGAGAGATGGGCCACCACAAACTGTAAAGCCCTGAGAATGGCATATAGTTCCAGGAAGGTCACCGAATGCAGTGGGGAGAGCTTCCAATTTTGGGTAAGGGAAAGGTCTGAGAAAAACACAGCAGCGGCAGCAGAACTAGTGGAGCCCATATGAACTTTTGAACCATCAGTGTACACCTGAAAATGTGATCTATAGGTATGCAGGATTTCTTGAAAGAGGGATCGCCCCAAATCAGGAGGACCATCCTTTCTCCAAGTCGGCGGGAAGGTAAAAGTGAAAAGAGAACCCAGGTCGCTATAAGGTGGTAACAGAGAAGCGGAAGAAACAGGCTCCAGGGGCACCTCTTGCAAACCATAAGACCGAACCGTACGCCTAGCTCGAGAGAGAAAGGGAATATTCCTCCTCTCCATGCCAAAGGAACCCAATGCACAAGCTCGAAAGAAAACCTTGAAAGGATGGGTCACTGATGCAGACATCAACCTTACGTATCTCCTAGCCACCAGGTCTTCCCAATGCAGACTGAGAGGAGGAAGACAAGCCTCCGCCTCCAAAGCCTTAATGGGAGAAGAAGGAAAAGCCCCCAGGGCAATCCGGATGGCAGTATTTTGAATGGTCTCCAGGCACTTCAGAGTCGTTGGGGAAGCAGAAGAGTACACCACACTCCCATAATCTATCTTGGCTCTGATATAGATGATATAAAAGTGGAGCAGCATGCTCTGTGAGGCACCCCATGTAGTACCCGCCAAACGTCTCATCATATTGAGCCTATTCAAACACTGTAACTGGAGGCTCCGAATGTGGGGCTTCCAAATGAGGGAGGGGCCATCAAAGGTGAGTCCCAAAAATTTATGCCTCGTGACAAAGGGAACCTGACTCCTGTTCAGGCGAAGGGATGGTAAGAAAGGAACCCTCCGTCTCGTAAAACACATCAAGGCACATTTGGCAATATTGAAATGCAGGTGCCATCGATCTGCCCAGTCCAAAATCTTCTGTGCTCCAGCCTCCAAAGCTCTCTGGGCACCCAACATGGTTGGAGAAGTGGCACTTAAAACCAGGGTTGGCACTGATTAAATCAAATTGATTTAATCAGTTGAGTAAATCAATAGATATATAGAGCAAACAACAAGGGACTCAAGGCAGACCCCTGGGGGACCCCCCTGAGGGCAGGCCGTACCGAAGAAGTCACATCACCGACTCTGACAGAGAGAGAGCGATTAGTCAGAAAGCTATGGAACCATTGCAATGGATGTCCCTTGAGACCCAAGCATGCTAACTTATATAAGAGGCCCATATGTGAGACAGAATCAAATGCTGCTTCCAAATCAAAAAATAAAACCAAGGACTGTTTATTATGAAAACCAGTATAGATAATGTGCTCTAGTGTCAAAAGACAATCAGTGGTATCCACACCAGGCCGAAAACCATATTGAATGGGAGAGAGCAGAGAAAAAGATTCAAGCCACCAACGCAACCGAGCCTGTACCATTCTCTCCAAGACCTTACCAGTACAGGAAAGCAGTTGAATAGCACGGTAGCCCTTTGGGGTAGAGGAATCCCGATTTGGTTTCAAGAAAGGAAGGATGACCGACAACTTCCACTGCATGGGAACTATACCCTGGGTCCAGCTAGCATTGTAGAGGTTCAAAAGAGCATCCCTAGAACCAGAGGAAAGATATTTCAGGAACTTATTATCAACTAGATCTGCCCCAGTAGCCTTGCTATCAGGGAGGGAGGACAAAGTATGATTTAATTCAGAAGCCGTAAACTTGCATCCCAGGAAAGTAGGTGGGTCTAGTTTGGATTTCTGTATATAGGCAGCAAGGGTAGCACTGTTGGGTAAGGGGGCCCCAGGTCGGAAGACCTGCTCATAATGATCGGCAAACAACTCAGCCTTCTCCAAGTTATGGAGCAGGAGAGCCCCATGCTGAGTGAGGGGGAACGATTGTGGGACAAAGGCCGAGGTCATACTCTTTAACAGGGACCAAGTTCTCGAGTCTGGATTGGTAAAAGATAGCTTGGCTCTCCGCATGTTCCAGGTATCCCTTTTACACTTCAAATGAAACCTCCTGCACCGGGCGGCTAACCTCCTGTAAGCCAGGCCATTTCCGTTGGTAGGAAACCGACGCCAAATATTGTAGGCCCTATTCCGTTTCTTCAAGACTTCCTCACACTCTCGATTCCACCACAAAGCCCGAGGTCTTCTACCGAATTTCCCCTTGGTAAGAGGAAACACAGCAGCAGCAGAGGTAACGATACTAAGGGTTACTGCGCCCGTCCAATCCTCCAAGGTACCAACTGCATCACCCGGGAGAGAGGTCTGACCACTATATAGCTTCCACTCATCCTGAGAGGTAGGAAACTTCCAAGTGAGAGGGCAAAAATGTTGAAGGGGTTGCACCCTCTGAGGAAGGTGAACATGGATTGGATAGTGGTCACTACCCAAATAAGTTCCTGTCAAAATGTCAGCCTGCAAGAAGAATCCACTCCCAATCACCAAATCAAGAGTAGAGATCCTACCACTATAGGAATCCACTCTTGTTACCAGACCAGGAGGGGTTAATAAGGAAAAATCGCTAGAAGAGGACAAGAAGGTGAAAAGAGAATCACCAGATTTATTACATCCCCCACGAGGAAGACCAGGTTCCCAAAGATTGTGATGGGCATTAAAATCACCCATTATCAAAGCAGGCAGGGGCAACTGACGAATATAATGCTGAAGTTCTGGGAATGCCAAATTTCTACCAGGATTGTAACATAACAACAGCGATGCCCAGCCCGATGCAAAGGCAACTCTCACTGCCAGAACCTCGAGGACTGCGTCTGGAGCATCATTCAACGGTATCTCCTGGTAAGATAAAGAGGAATGAAGGAGGAAAGCTAATCCACCCCCCCTCAACTGATTGACCCGATCCTTCCTGAGGAAGGTATATCCACCCACTGTTGGGGTGTATTTAGGCTGCATCCAGGTTTCACACAGACCCAAAATCATCGGGGAAGTTGAAGCTACATAATTTTTAAAAACGCCCAATTTTGGGAATAAGGATCTACAATTCCACAAGACAAGATTAGGGGAGGCCATTGTGGAAAATGATAGAAGAAACCAAAGACATGAGATCTGAGAATATACAAGAAAGTGCTGATAAAAGAGAACCACTCACCTGATAAGACGTGAGAAATTTGGAAACAAGGGGTCCCAAGGAAACCAAGAAGGAAGACCAACCATCTGTAGGACGCGGAGATGAGAGGTGATGCTGCGGAACATTTGGCACTAAGGGAGCCCTCACAGGACCAACATGGGATATCCCCTGAAACTCAGGGCCAGAGGGAACCGTAGGGTTTGCAGGGGCAGAGTTACACAAAGGGCCATAATGACTAACCGGAGGGCAGGGGGCCCCCCTTGAAGAAGATAGCACTGCCGGGGGGGCAGCCACCTTGGAGGTCAAAGAGGGGACACATGACCATGCGACCCATCGAAGGAGGTACTGGGGTGAGAAACCACACTAGCATACGACCTGGAAGGTGGAACAGGCCCTACCTGAGGAGGAGGTACATGAGGGACACCAGCATTCTGGAGAATGTTGAGGGAAGAGCGAACACGAGTAAGAGGATTCAGTTCATGTAAAGCTGCTATAAGAGGAGAATGAATCCCACCTGCAGCCACAGGAGTGTCACGAGTAATCCGCACTGCATTTATTTAAACCTCACAGGATTTAGAATTATGGTGGTGGGGCCCCTTACAAAAATAACAAAAAGGATCATTGGCACAATTGTCATTGACATGTCCCAAGGAGTATCTCGAACAGCGTGGGGAAGACTTACAGGAAACCGAACCATGACCGTATTGCCAGCAGTTGAAGCAACGCTGTACTGGAAACACATACTGAGACACTGGGTATATGACATGGCCTATTTAGATGGAAGAGGGCCTTTGTACTTCAGGCGCAGTGTCTTGGAAGGGAAGTTAGGACCCCCGGAAGAGCCCCCTGAAGAGCCCAGTCTCATAACCTCTAACAAAGTGCTCTCAAGGTTATAAGAACAGATATGGGAAAGATCACTCAAAAAAGCATCATCTTCCTCTATTGGCCCTATTTTCCCATAGGAAATATGTAAAGAATGATCAGTAGAAGCACGAGGGACCCAGCATTTAACAGGGAAAGTCCCCAAAGTAACTATGTCAGCAAGGGGAACCCGTAGTCTATCCAGGGAAGGAATGGAGAAACGAATCCCAGCACCCCTCCCAAGAATACGGCATGTGCCCTCTATTAGTAATTTCCCAAAAGGGGAGTCATTTAAGAGAGCAGTTGCTCTAGAGGGTTTAGTGAAAATACAAGTTCCATCCCTACTCTGCACAATGATTATCGCCTCAGTGGAACCCAAGGTATGAGACTGGTCAATGGTACCCACAGCTACCCCATCCCTATCCCCCCTCTTCACCTCTTTGGGTGCAGGTGGAGCCAAATCCCCCACCGTTACACCCGCAACACTGCCACTCCTTTTCCTGCCATCCTCACCCCGGGATGACTCCTCCATCAACTCCTCATCCGAGAAGAGGGCTTCCTCCATCACCGGAAGGTGATTTCAGTTCGCCCAGCCTACTATAATAAAAAAACAATAACCAAAAAAACAAATATCAGTTATAAATAGTATATAAATAAATAAACAAAAATAAATGAAAAGGCCCACCCCGAAATGGAAATAAAAATTGTACAAATTAATGCTATTAAGCAAACTCTCACTAGGCACAGCGATAGTCACAAGCAACACCAACAAGATCCGTTAATCATATATACCATACGTATATATATATATATATATATATATATATATATATATATATATATATATATATTAGTATAGTATATATATATAGTATATATATATATATATATATATATGTTATATATATATATATATAATATATATATATATATATATAGATATTATTAGTGATGGGAATATCGTCATCGTCATCGGCAAAATCAGCATATTTTTCCTCAATCGTCATCAGTAAATTTTGCCGATTAATTGAACAAATATTAAGAATGATAATATTAAACTCAATAATATATATATATATATATATATATATATATATACCGTATATATATATATATATATATATATATATATATATATATATATATATATATATATATATATATATATATATATATATATATATATATATATATATATATATATATATATATCAATTATACCCATTTTGATTATGGTATGTATGACATTCCAGTGCCTAATGGTTCGCCTTTCTGTTCTGCACTTATATCCACACTCATCCTCCAGAACACATCTTTGAGACACCATCTTTTATCCACATATCATATGGGTCATTCCAAGTCACTTCAACACGACATTTTCCCTGACCCCTTTCGATTTGCATGAAAATTGGCACACTAACAGATCTTGTTGAGAAAATATGAATGGCGTTTATTGCAGGTCTCTAGCTCATACGGTTCAGAAAATATGACCTTTGAAACTTTGGTCAAAATGTTCAATTTTGAGAGAGTAGTCCTAGGTCAAAATACAATATCTCGGCTTCTATGGCACTTAGAAGCATTGTGTAAAGACCATTTAATAGATCTTGAATAGCTGTACAACATTTATTTAGATAATTTTGACCTCGGAGGTCAAATAAAAAATTTGACCTTTTGGTGACCTTGACCTTGACCTTGAAAAAAAAACTATTATTCGATTTTTTTCAAACGTTGCTCAATTATTGTTATATATGTATATTTCATTTTTTTTAATGAATTAATTTTGGTTTTGGCTTGGTTTAGAAAATATAAGCAATTTAATAAGTACAAATATCACATTTTTCACTTTTTTGCAATTTTTATCTCATTCAATGTATAGTCCCAACATTTCCATTTCTCTCTCTCTCATATATATAGTATATATATATATTATTATTATTATTATTATTATTATATATACATATCGATATATATATATAGCATATATATATATATATATATATATATATATATTATTATTATTTTATATAAATTATTCTCTTATTATATATATATATATATATATATATATATATATATATATATATATATACCGGTATATATATATATATATATATATATATATATATATATATATATATATATATATTATTACATATATATTATTATATTAAAAAGTTATTATTATGTTATATATATATATATTACATTAAACTATTAATGCAGGAGAAGAAGAAGATATATATTATTACATATTATTACATATATATATACATATTATATTACATATATTGGCTACATACATTACTGTTACATGCTATATAACGAAGATATGTTGGTTATTGTTACACATATTACATAGTTGGAAGATATATATTGTTATTGTTGGTTGCTATATATATAAGTTATATATATATGAATATATATATATATATATATATATATATATATATACATATATCCCTTTTCTTATAAGGCAATGCAAGATAAATAAGAACTAGATAAGATAGGTATAGAGATAATAAATCATTATTTAAAGTTTTTCCTATCTATGGGTTTTATAATCCCTTTAACCATATATATATATATATATATATATATATATATATACAGTATATATATATATATATATATATATATATATATATATATATATATATATATATATATATATATATATATATATATATATATATATATATATATATAGGGAAAACTTTAAATAATGATTTATATCTCTATACTTATCAGGTATCAGGTAGAAAATATAGATAAGAGACCTTAATGGTTTATGAGATTTTCATATTTGTTTTTTTTTATAAAATTTTAATATTTTATATTCACTTTGGGAAAAGAAAATATTTCAGTAGTGTGATAAATTTCACAGTAAAACGTTTTCCGCTTTCAAATCTTTGGTTGTTTTAAACCATTACTCTTTTTTTCTTTATTTTGTGTATATAAAGAGGCTATCCTGTGTACTGTGAACTATAGATAATTTCATGTGAACATTGTAAGTGTAAGATATATATATATATATATATATATATATATATATATATATATATATATAGTTTTATATATATATATATATATATATATATATATATATATATATATATATATATATATATATATATATATATATATATATATATTTTTTTTTTCAGATGGATGCCAGTTCGATAACAATATTAAATAGTGGAAAATTTTGTTTTGACCCTTTTAATGTACATAAAAAAAAGATAAAGAAAAATCTTCTAAATGTGACAAAAAATTTGATTGATAAATATCCTAATTTAAATTTTGAGATATACCACAAATTATGTAGTAACTGTCGCAAAAAATTAACAAAGGATCAAAGTGAAAAGGGTTCTTCATCAAGTCAATCATTGCATTCCTCTCCTGAAGTGGAGTCTGCCCAACATGAAGTTGATGATGATGGTGCTCAAATGGAATATGAAGTTAGTGAAATTAATAAATCATTGGTCTCGCTTGAAGAAACACCAATTAAATTATCTAAACTATCTGGCAAACCCAGTTATGCCAAGAAAAAGCTATGTAAAGTAACAACAGCTTATAAAAGGAAACTTGAACTAGCCACTGGGCAACCAATTACAGACAGTGACACTGATAATACAGAAATAGAAATTCTTCAGCAGTTAAAAGAAAAATTCAATGAGGAATCTACAAGCAGAAGTGAAAAGCTTTCTATTTTAACTATCTTGCCAAAACGCTGGCCATTAACAAGAATAATGAAAGAGTTTAATTGCTCCAATTTCATGGCTAGGCAAGCAAAGAATTTGGCAAAAGAGAAAGGAGTGTTCTCAACACCGAATGTAAGATTAGGAAAAAGACTAGACAGTGAACACATTTCCATTGTAATTGACTTCTATCATTCAGCAGATGTGTCCAGAGAAATGCCAGGAATGAAAGATTGTGTGTCTGTAAAACGAGTTGATGGAACAAGAGAAAAGAAGCAAAAGTTTCTAATCCTGTGCAACTTAAAGGAAGCATATCAGCTTTTCAAAGAGAAGCACCCAGATATCAAAATCGGGTTTTCAAAGTTTGCAGAACTTCGTCCAAAAGAATGTGTATTACCAGGGTCAAGTGGTACTCATGTTGTGTGTGTTTGTACTATACATCAAAATGTTAAACTCATGTTAGAAGCTATAGTCAACATATTTAAATGCGAGACACCATGCTTGTTGGATAGCCCAGGAACATCGACAGAAATTAGTGAGATTGATACAAATTATATTTGTCATTACAGTCACTGTCTTGCATTTCTCCAATGTAATCCACCACAGGAGCTATGTTTCTTTGGAAAATGTGATAACTGCCCTAAGGAAGAAAAATTAGTTCATCTTCTAAATAATGCTTTTGATAGAAAAGGAGTTGATGAGATAGAGTTTAACGAATGGGTTTCAACAGACCGGTCTACATTACAAACTCAAAAGCTTGTTGTCGAAGAATTTATACAATTATTTTATGAAAAGCTCAAGGTACTCTTGCAACATGATTTTATAGCAAAAAGACAAATGGCATTTCTACAGGAATTGAAAGAGAAACTTGGCCAAGGAGAGATGTTAGTTATTGGTGATTTTTCTGAAAATTATTCATTTATCGTGCAAGATGCAGCACAGTCATTTCACTGGAATAACTGTCAAGCAACAATACATCCATATGTCATTTATTACCGCCAGGATAATAAATTAATGCATAAAAGTTTTGTTGCAATTTCTGAATGCAACCAGCATGATGTAATTGCAGTTAACCTTTTTCAAACTCGCCTAATAGAATTTCTTAAATTGTCTCATCAAATAACCAAAATATTTTACTTTAGTGATGGTTGTGCTGGCCAATACAAAAACAGGAAGAATTTTCTAAACCTTTCTTATCACCAAGAAGATTTTAAAGTTGATGCTGAATGGCACTTTTTTGCAACCAGTCATGGAAAAGGGCCATGTGATGGCATTGGTGGATCTGTAAAGAGGCTTGCCTCCAGGGCAAGCCTTCAAAGAACTGGAAATGACGATCATATTTTGGATGCATTTGCACTCTATAAATTTGCAGTTAAGACACTTCCATCTATTTCATTCACTTTTACGACTATGGAAGATCATGAAAAGCATCGGGAAAAGTTGGATAAACGGTTATCATATTCAAGAACTATTCCAGGTAAATCTATAAATTTATACAGTTATTTAAATAATTTAGATAAGTTTTCATATAATATATATAATTAAATGTCAAAATATATGATACATATGCATTTAATATTTGAACTACAAAATACATTAAATAATTAAAATGTAATATTTATTTACAGGAACCCATCAAATTCATTTCATCAAACCTATCTGTAAGGGTCAAGTTGAAGTCCGCTCATATTCTTCTTCATCTGAATTCAGAAAAGAAAGTACATCTTTACTTCAAGGAAACACTATTTCATTAACATCTTTGAAAGGTTATTGCATTGCAGCTTATGATGAGCACTGGTATCTTGCCTGTATATTGGAAGTAAAACATGATAGTAATGAAGTAAGTTTGAGCTTCCTGCATCCTCATGGGCCTGCACCCTCCTTCGTGTTTCCATCACCTCAAGATGTACTCATCATTGATGTCAGTGACATCTTAATGAGTGTAAGCCCGGTAACAAAAACCGGAAGAACTTATACATTGACAAAGGCAGAATATGGAAAAGCTGAAAATATGTTTGCCAGTCGAACTAAAAAAAATTTAAATTTGTTAAAATAAAGGGTATCAATATTTTTGTTTATATATATATATATATATATATATATATATATATATATATATATATATATATATATATATATATATATATATATATATATATATATATATATATATATATATATATATATATATATATATATATAAGTATGTATATATATTGTTAATGTACTCAAAAGGTTTTTACAATTAGCAGATAGTTTTCATCAGAGAGAGAGAGAGAAATGGAAATGTTGGGACTATACATTGAATGAGATAAAAATTGCAAAAAAGTGAAAAATGTGATATTTGTACTTATTAAATTGCTTATATTTTCTAAACCAAGCCAAAACCAAAATTAATTCATTAAAAAAAATAAAATATACATATATAACAATAATTGAGCAAAGTTTGAAATAAATCGAATAATAGTTTTTTTTTCAAGGTCAAGGTCACCAAAAGGTCAAATTTTTTATTTGACCTCCGAGGTCAAAATCATCTAAATAAATGTTGTACAGCTATTCAAGATCTATTAAATGGTCTTTACACGATGCTTCTAAGTGCCATAGAAGCCGAGATATTGTATTTTGACCTAGGACTACTCTCTCAAAATTGAACATTTTGACCAAAGTTTCAAAGGTCATATTTTCTGAACCGTATGAGCTAGAGACCTGCAATAAACACCATTCATATTTTCTCAACAAGATCTGTTAGTGTGCCATTTTTCATAAAAATCGAAAGGGGTGAAAAAAATGCCAAAAAATGGTTGAAGTGACATGGAATGCCCCTATACAACAAATTTATATAAATGAAAAATGTAAGTATCTCACCAATTTTTACAAGTTGTAAAATTTAATTAATCAGATGAATAGTAAAATGTTATATGCCATCAATTATTTGAATTTTTCTTTTTTTTTCTTTTTTTGGCAACTAAAAAAGAAAAATCGTAATAACTTTTTATTATATATCCGATTAATACGATACTATAATGTATAATTAGAAAGGATACACATATTGTGTTAAAATAAATTTTTTTATATAAACGTTGGCGCGCTGTTCATGGGAAAACTTATAAATTTTAAAAGTTTTCCAAAAATTTTTTTTTAAACCATTGGGCGTACAGAAAATTTATCTAAATAGAAGTGTATATCGTCAAGTTATAAAGGCCATAAAAATTTATCCTTGATTTATGAATAAAGAGGTTATGACACTGACCATTAAAAATTGCAATCAAAATAAAAATCATAAAACTTAATTATTTATACGATCAGTTTGGAATTGCAGAAATGGCACAGTTAAGGTAGACATTTTTTGTTTTGAGAAAATTTTGTATACCCAACAGATTTGTCGCGCTCATGGGGAAACATTTCAAAGTTTTCCAAAGTTTTCTCGTGATCAGAAAACTATTGGGCATACCAAATATTAATCTAAATAAAATATGTATATCTGTAGAGGGTGGTTGGGAAAGTCATTGTAACGATAATATTAAAAGACATAACGTCCCAATTTTTTTTTTGCTACTTAAAAATTAATGATAATTTTATTTTTTGTTCAATCACGAAACTTTCGACTATATCATTAGTAATATTTGGTTGATAGTGTTTTATAGAAACTTCATGAGGGCTTGGCTGCTGTATAGGAATCCAGAAAAATTTTAGAAAATTTCCCAAGAACAGCGGAAAATATATTAGGCATACAAAAATTTATTTTAAATAAAAATATGTTTCTTCCAACTATACAGGCTCTGAAAGTTTCATGCTGATGGCAAGAATAATAGAAAAGTTAAAGGATTTTTAATTTATGACTTACCAAAATTGAATACCCCTCGTATCCCCCTGTATATTGTGAATAAAATATTTCCGCGTATGTTAAAAATAACCAGACTATTCGAAAGAGCATTAAATTCTACACTAGAGTGTTAAAACCTAAAATTCATAGAATTGATGATTACCAAAAATTAGGAAATCCATACGCGCAGCGTCCCTTAAATTGAAATATATATAAATATATATATATATATATATATATATATATATATATATATATATATATATATATATATATATATATATATATATATATATATATATAGAGAGGAGCGGGAGAGATAAAAAGTTATAAAGATTTTTTATATATATATATATATATATATATATATATATATATATATATATTTCGATGCTCGTTTACTTGCACTCATTACTCCCATTCTTGGGAAAATAGAAGAAAGATAAAGAAAGAGAAAGAATATATATATATATATATATATATATATATATATATATATATATATATATATATATATATATATATATATATATATATATATATATATATATATATATATATATATATATATATATATATATATATATACCGGTATATATATATATATATATATATATATATATATATATATATATATATATATATATATATATATATATATATATATATATATATATATATATATATATATTTATATATAGATATATATATATATATATATATATATATATATATATAGTAAATGTTTGTGGGTTTGATCTTGATGGTGTAAGAAGAATAGATATTTTGAGGGTGTAATTAGTAGAGAGGAGGACTTAGGTAGAGTTGATTTTGGGCAAATCTGTGCGCTATAACACGTTAATTGATCAGAAATTATGCGAGATTGACTTGATATGGGAGTTGTGTAGCAAAGTGTTTGTGGAGGGTGTAGTGACAGTACCCTTATATAAGAATAAGGGAACTGTAGAAACTACTGTATATGGGAGAATTAGTTTATTAAGTGTTGTAGGGAAGATATATGCTGGTATTTGGTTGAAAGTGCATTGAGGGACTGATTGTTATAGAACAAGGTGCATTTAGAAGTGGTGGGTAGAGGATGTGTAGATGAAATTTTTATTGAAGCTAATGAGAGAGAAGAAAAATAAATTGTATTTAGGTTTTATGGGCTTGCAACAGGCATATAATAGGATTAACAGGGAAGCTCAGTAGCAAGTTTTAATGATATATGGTGTTGGTGGTAGGTTTCTGAATAGAATGAAAAGTATGAATGTTGATAGTGAAGTGTGTGTAATAGTAAATGGAGTGGAAAGTGAATGATTTAATATTAATAGTGGAGTGAGGCAGATATGTTATGTCTCCATGGCTGTTTAATTTGTATATGAATGTGGTGAGAAAAGAATTAAAGGCAAATGTGATAGGGGAAAGGGTTAGACTGAAAGAGAATGGAAGAGAGTGGAGGTTTCCCTGCTTATTGTACACTGATGATTTGGGTTTATGTGGCGAATCTGAGGAAAGTTTGAGAGGAGGTAGAAGGGTTTGGTAGGGTGTGTATGATGTTTGAAAGTAAATGTAGATAAGAGTAAGTTGATAGGGGTGGTGTTGATGAGGAGAGTCCGTGGTGTGAAACCATGTTGGATTGTGAGAAATTGGATAAATATCCGAGTTTAAATATTTATGCTATATGTTGGATGAAAAGGGAACAGATGATGCAGAGTGTAGTATGAAAGATGTGAATGGTTGGAAGGTGGCAGGTCCAATTAAATCGTTGGTGAATGCAAAGAAACTTAAGTCTTGAGTGCTAGGGTTTTGCAAGAGGATATGCTGTTACAGATGGTAATGTATAGTGAAACTATGGTTTAGAATAAGAGGTAAAGATCTAAGGTGCAATCTGTTCAGATAGATAATCTTTAGGGTGTGTTTGGTGTGAGGAGAATTGATAAAATGGGGAATGAACTTGTTAGGGAGTTGTGTGGTGTGAAGAAAGGCATAAATGAGAGAATAAACGAGAATGTATTATGATAGTTTGGTCATATAGAAAGGATGGATGATAGTTGGTTAAGCAGATGATGAGTGTTGGAAATCAACCAGCTTGGAAACTGAAGAAAAACTGGATTGAATCAGTAAAGGAGTGTCTGAAGGAAAGGAATGTGAGTTTTTCAGAGGCAAGAATAAAGGTGCATAATAGGTGTAAATGGCAGGGTTTTGTGAGGGGGCAGGGTTGTGGGCCTGGCCTAAGGGATGAACCCTTACATTGACGAGATACCACAGTAGACATCCGTTGAGTGTTGTGAAAACCTAGGGTGGATTTTTGGCTGCAACAGGGTCACGCTCGAGGGTATGGGTGGCTTTCCTTTTGACTTACGTCATGTTCTTCTACTTAGCTATTCTGTTTCCAGTGTATGTTGTGCACCTCACCCCAATACTGAGGAAGAGGAGGAGATAAAGAATATATATATATATATATATATATATATATATATATATATATATATATATATATATATATATATATATATATATATATATATATATATATATATATATATATATATATATATATATATATATATATATATATTTTTAAAGGTTTCTCATAGAAAGGGTCTGCCTCATGTAATTTATTGCCGTGTTTGGAGGTGGCCAGATCTTCAAAGTCATCATGAATTGAAACCACTTGATATTTGCGAGTTTCCTTTTTCCTCAAAGCAAAAAGAAGTCTGCATAAATCCTTATCATTACAAGAGAGTTGAAAGTCCAGGTATGGTGATTATAAATTAGAGTGGGAATAAGTAAAAAATTATATTTAATTATTTTTTTCCCCAATATTTTATATGGTTTTTGCATTTTTTTTTTTTTCAACAGTTCTACCGCCTGTGCTTGTTCCTCGTCACTCCGAGTTTGCTCCAGGACATTCTTTATTGTCTTTTCCATCGCAAATGCCAGAAACAATGCCAAATAATGTCTCATACACTTCGAATGGCTTTGTGCACTCTCAGATTGAGGGAGTCCTCATTTAAACGGAAATTCTCCAGGAAACAGTATAATGTCAGGGATGTCTCCTACTCAGCCACCATCTCCAATTTGTTCAACTATTAGCTCCGGTAGTGCCAGTCCTCATAGTCCTTATGGCAGTATTCCAGGTTAGAAGTTTACCGCAAATTACAAATCATTGTTAATCTAAAATATGTTTTTACCGCTGGTGAATTAATAATGAAAAATATAATTAAATTAATTAATTAATTAATACTTTCATGCTTAAAGTAGTTAAAATACCTTTGCCACTAGTTCATGAAAGGTAAATTGATTTGATCTTTTATGAACCTGATATATGGGAAGATTTTGCTCTTTAGGGATAAACTAATAAATTATGCTTTAGTTTCACATTTCTTGTATGCAGATTAATCGTAAACAGTTAGGGCCTACTGTTGTTGTGTTAAATTTGAGATCAATAAAAATTTTATATATATATATATATATATATATATATATATATATATATATATATATATATATATATATATATATATATATATATATATATATATATATATATATATATATATATATATATATATATATATATATATATATATATATATATATATATAAAAGAGCAAACCAGTGATTAAAATTTAATTTTAGTCTTATTGTGAAAGTTTTTTTTCTTTAAAGAAGTTAAGCAACAATCGTAATTCATAAGAGCATAATAAAATATTGTTGATAGCCTAAGTACACTCAATAAATGGTTTTATAAATATAAAAAGATTTCTGAATAACAAGTAAATTAAGATTACTCGTAAGATAATGATTTAAAATTCTCTCTTAATTGTACATCTTTCCATAGATATAATCACTATTCTTAGCTGTAAAAGTATTTTTAGTTTAGTGAAAATAATATAAAAACTTGCTAAGATTTGTAAATTAATAAATTTATTACGTTGTTATAAATTTAATATAAAGCATTTACAGTTACACATTGATAAATGTATAACATTTAAAATTGCCTGCCTGCATATTATTTAACTTCCCATATTAATCTTATGAATAAAATTGTGACGGACATTAATATAAAGTAATTCATAAGGTACAAATTAGGACGTCATATTATTTTTATTTTAGAGTTTGTTGTAATGAGTTCTCCCAGTTACATAATTACAGTATAATGAGTTTAAGATATTCAAGCAAAAGTCTAATTAGAGCACAACTTTTTTTTTTTTTTCCAATTAATTCTTCCAAAATATTCATATACAAATAATGTGTCAAGCTGCAAAATAAGTGTTCCACCTATTAATTAAGGTATTAAAAAAATAAATTTATTTATTTATCAGCTTTGTATTTCTTTAATACTATAGAATGGTTGAAGTGAGCTAGATTATCTTCTTATATCCATAAAAGACTCATCGAAGAACTAGCAGCTAGTTAGGAAATATTTACCTCATTTTCTTAAATGAGTAGAAGGCACTATTTTTTCTTACATATGTAGGAGTTATCAGTTTGAAATATTTATTTTGTATAGCTGACACTCCCCCTCCTGCCTATTCTCCAAGTGAAGATATTAAACAGGGTGACAGCGCAATGGAAATAGTTTCCAATGGTCCGAGTGTGCCGATGATACCTTCAAATGTAACTCCTGTTCAGTATCAGGTATGTATCAGATTTGTAATTTAAAATTCACTTTTAAAATGAAAATATTGGCATAATGGGAGAACACTTCATTACAAAGATGCTCAAGCAATAAATAATAATAATAAAAATAGAATGATGAGGTTGATGCTGTTTGTTTGAGAATAATTCAATTTGCATATACTGTAATGTAGTTTGCGTTTAACTGAAGTCAACTTACAGTATGCTATATGAAGTGTATGGAATGAATTTGTATTACTTATATTTTTCATTCTTTCTCTCTTGTCAGTTTTTATTTTCTTTCTGATTTCATAATTGCTTTTAATAGAACCCATTGTTGAAATAAATTTTTTTTCAAACTATCAGGTTTGATTTCTGAAAGTGCCGATTTTAATTTTGATCTTCATTAGAATCGCCAATGGTCTCAGCTCAGGGTGTTATATCATGAATGACAACTCCAGTTGGCTATAGAGAGGATCACAAATTGGACAGACACTCATGACTTTCATTTCTTGCATACTCAAATAACGCAATTTTTTTTTCAGTGTAATGATAGAGGCCAATATCCACCACCCTTCTACATCATTATATATAAAATATATATATATATATATATATATATATATTATTATATATATATATATATAGAGTTATTATATATATATATATATATATATATATATATATATATATATATATATATATATATATATATATAGTATATATATAGTTATATATATATATATATATATATATATATATATATAGTATATCTTCTTTCTATTCTTCCTGCCTCCCAGATTTAAAGTATAAAAAGTCATGTGCTACCCAAAAAGAAGGCCAGTGAACACACAACGCCTGAGCAAGAAGCTCTGTGCCTCACTGTGCCCTCAGTACCATTAATTAGTGGAAAACCTGTCACAGACAGAAAATCCAATTCTAGAGCATCATGGGACCGCGACGGACCTCACTATGGTAAATGTCACCAGTGGGCTCATGCCACAACCCTGCCCCCATACAAAACCCCGCCATTCTCTCCTATCAGCACCTTTTTCTTGCCTCTGCTAAACTCACATTTCTCTCCTGTAGACATTCCTTTAACTGACTCAATCCACTTCTTCGGTCTCCCAGCCATCGGTTCCCAACACTCTTCCAATATACATCCGTTAACTGATCATTCGATCTTTCCCACATGATCTCAAAACCATTCAATATACTTTACTTACCTTCACGTATATCTTTCTTCACACTATTTAACATCAACATGTCATTCCTCACTTATATTTAAATTCTTTCACACCTAGTAATGCCCTACATTGTCCATCTTAACACATTAAACTTTAGATCTATACTCCTTATTCCAGACCATAGTCTCACTACCATACAATAACACAGGTAACAACATACCTCATGTAAGACTCTAGCGCACCTGGGTGACTCAGAAATCCCTTTAAGACTCCACCAACGCATTTAATTTTGCACCAGCCACCTTCCTGCCATTCAACTTTCCTACTACACTCTGCATCATCCGTTCCTTCTCATCCAACATACACCCTTAAATATTTAAACTCAGACACTGGCTCCAGCTGCTCACTGGTCAGCTATAACTATTAATTGAGAGTGTCCTCACTCACAACCATAACTTTACCTTATCTACGTTTACTTCAACCTTTAACACACCCTGCCAAATCTTCTACCAATCTTCTCAAACTCTCTTCAGATTGCCACACAGAATCAAATCATCTGCATATAATAGGTAAGGCACCTTCCACTCCTCTCCATTCTCCATCATTCTAACACCATTTCCTGCCATCCCACCTTGAATTCTTTCATAACCCCATCCATATACATTGAATAACCAAGGACATAACACAACCCTGTCTCCCACCCGCTATTAATCCTTTCTCATCATCACATCATCAATATTCTTACATTTATTTACAATATCATACTGCGCTCACTGTTATAATATACTTTGATTCCATTCAGAAGCCTACCACCAACACCATATATCACTAATACCCGCCATAAAGCTTCCCTATTAACCTATCAATACCCCTGTTGTAAATCCATAAAACCTAAATATAGTTTATTCTTCTCCCTCATTTTCTCAATCATTTGTTTCAATGTAAAGATTTTGATCCATGTCTTCACTCCTAAACGCACTTGTTCTTCACCAATCAGCCTCGACTAACTCTTTCGACCAAAATACCAGCATATACCTTCCCTACAACACTCAATAAACTTATTCCCCTATAATTTCTACAGTTCCCCTTTTCCCCCTTACCTTATATAAGGGTACTATTACCGCTCTCCAATCCTTTGGAACTATACCTCCATAAACGCTTATTACACAACTTCCAATCCAATCAATCTACCATCTGCCTCCTCTCTTGATCATTTCACTAGTGATTTCATCTATACCTAGATTTACCATTTTTCAACTTTTCTCACTCTACCCATTAACACCTCCCTCCTTACTAATAACCCATCCCCAAAATACCTATTCCTTCTTGCACCATCAAAACCACACACATCTACTAACACCTCATCATTACTGTTAATATTGTGCAGATTTGCTAAGTTTGATTTTTCTACACTCCTTCACATCCATTTCATCAGTTACAAAAGCACCATCCCTATTCATTATTCTAAGCAGATTCCCCTTATTCTCATTCTTAACCTTTCGCGCTTCCTATATATATATATATATATATATATATATATATATATATATATATATATATATATATATATATATATATATATATATATATATATATATATATATATATATATACATATATATATATATATATATATATATATATATATATCTTTCTATATATATACATTTATATATATATATATATATATATATATATATATATATATATATATATATATATATATATATATATATATATATATATATATATATATATATATATATATAAAGATATATATATATATATATATAAATATATATATATATATATATATATATATATATATATATATATATATATATATATATATATATATATATATATATATACCGGTATATATATGAATCAGTTATGACATTTTTAGCACATGTTATATTTTTTGGTCTCATCTTGTCTGTACCCAACTTACCTCAGAACTAAGTTTTCATGCGTTAAGATTCTTAATCTTAACCTTCTGCGCCATCTCATTTTTAACTGTTTGTCTTTAATTCTACCAAAGTTTATGATTGTGCAGTTAATGCTCGTGCTAACCCATCATTACTGCACATGTTGGTTGCAATAAAATATTTTTGTAAATCGGATACTCAGGTACATTTTTTTCTCCCTTAAAGTCAGTTTTGAAGTGAGAGCTGATTTTATCCCTTTTTCTCTTACAAGGGAGTATTCAGTATATGTCTCCTAGTTCTTATCTCCCTCTTTTAAATTCTGAACCTTATCTCTAAACTACCTCCATTTTCAAGGTATCTCTCAAAATTTATAATTTAAACTACATTCTTTGATAGTTCCACCTCCATCAGTTTCATACAACTAAACCTTGCTACCTTAATACACTGAGATTTATAGCAGTTACTTACCTATGTATGTAGACAAACTCACAGGTCTACTATTAATCCTCATTATGAATTGCCAATGAACATGGGGTGTCCACCAAAAGTAAGCCTTGAGTCGGGGATAAACATACTTTTATCTCTCAGACGGAAATACCCAATGTTCACTGTGTTCACTATGTTCACCTTCCTCCAAACCCTATCTCACTCGTCTCTGACCTCACTTACAGATGAAGTGAATCGTTATCACATCTATTGGTCGTTTGTAACAACAGTACACATTGTGTTCAACTATTAAAACATTTCCTTACGAAAGGTCCTCCCGTTCATATATTATAGCGAGGATGCCCTCTGGCAATTTTTCGCTCCAAGGTTCTGCTTTGTTATCCAAATTCACCAAGAACATCACCAATCTGACCTCACTGAAGGCGACATTTTATTCCCATTCTACCACCCACATGACCTCAGTACCAGTTTATACCAATGGCTCTAAATCATAGGGAGAGGTAGGTGCTTTGTGCTTTTCCAAAAAAAAGCACGGTCTTCCATGCACTCCTGTTTCAGGATTCAAGTTTTACCGTGGAACTAATAGCCATCATACTAGAGATATCGATATTCTTAACCCCTCCAAATATAAACAGATGATATATATATATTTTGATTCCCACAGCAGTATTGACAGTGGTACTAACCAAAGAACCGTTAGTTCTGCTCGTTCAACAATTTCTCCAACTTTCAACTCTCTTAAAAGCAAGTCACATTCTGTTGCATCTCATCCTACATTGATATCCCAGGAAATGAGGAAGCTGATCGACTAGATTAAATAGCTTTTATAAATCAGCAGGCCTGCTACCCATACCTTCTGTCTGCTTTAAAGCAAACCACATTTCCCCCAACTGACTTATATAACAGGACATCTACTCTCTCATTTTCCAGACGTTTCCCACCATTCCTCCAGATAGGAAATTTATTCTCACCGAATCTCAAATTTTTGTTTGTGTGCGGTAGTATTTGCTAATCTTTACGAAATTTGACATTTTAAAAATCTAAAGTAAAGTAGTTCGCGAAGTTGTTAATCTCTTTTAATTAGTCATGGATTGGAGTGTGCTGGCTTGACATTGACTTTTTCGCGTATTTGTTGAATATATATATATATATATATATATATATATATATATATATATATATATATATATATATATATATATATATATATATATATATATATATATATATATATATATATATATATATATATATACAGGGTTCACACTTTCTGGAAAGTCAGGGAAAGTCAGGGAAAAAAATTGGTCAGGGAAAGTCAGGGAAACGTTTTAAAATATGCTAAAAGTCAGGGAAATTCAAAAAAAGTCAGGGAAATTTTAAAATTTCAAAACATATGAAGAAAGATCCATGGACCAAGTTGCATATTTTTGATATATTTTTTTTCCTTACTGTATAATTGTGGAATAAGAGATGTATTTGATAAGTGAATGAAAAGGATGGGCGAGGAATGACATTCCATAAATCTACTTCTATCCTGTTTCTTTTTATTTTTAGTTCACTATTACCTACTATTCTTCCTATTCTGTTCGTAGAGGTTGTCCCAAGTTCATCCTTTCGATATACCAATGTATATGGATGTGTTTTAGACTGTATGACTTATGACTTAATCTGTTTATATCTTTTTCTTTTTAGGGATTTATACTTTTTGAGATGTTTTTTTTTGAGGTTTGACGAAGTTTTTGGATTTCTTTAAAGCAGTTGAAGATATTTATTATTTATTTATAAAATGACTTCAAACAAAAAACTAACTTTAATGACCAGTGGTTGGACGTCAAACTGAACCCACAGTTTATCAGGTGGTTGGGTAAAGGACCTGATAGTTCCAAGGCATACTGTAAAGTATGTAAAAAGAACTTTGATCTATCTAAAATGGGATGCCAAGCTGAAGTTTCACATTCAAGAGGGGAAACTCATTTGAATTTAATCAAAACTCAGCAGGACCAACCATCATTGAAAAACTTTTTCGTTATGTGTTCTAATAATACAAATATTAGTGAAAGTGTGTGCACTGAAAATTATGCCATTCCATCAACTTCTAATCATACTCAACCGATTGTAAATGACCCTGAGTGTTCCATTAATAACCAACCAAAACCAGTTTATCAATCAGTTTCATCTTTTTGCATTAAAGATGATGTTACAAGATCTGAAATACTATGGGCATTAAAGGTGGTGGATGATAAAATGTCTTTAAACTCGTGTGCAGATATAAGGGAAACATTTAAATTAATGTTTCCAGATAGTGCTGTAGCTTCAAATTTTAAAATGGGTCCGATGAAATGTAAATATGTGATTAACCATGGACTTGCTCCCTATTTTTCTAAAAACACTCTGCTTTGCAGTGAAGCTCATTCTACCCTTTGAATTAAAAATTCAAAATATTTTTGATGGTGATTGTCTTTCTAAGAGACTGGATTAGCTTTTTCTTCATAGTACCTGGGGAATCAATGTTATGTGGAGAGGCAAATTATTAAATTAGGACTGATGTTTTCGCATGGAAATGTGACAGTGGAAGGAGGGTTTTCTATAAATTAAGCAATTTTAGTGGAGAATCTGAAAGAACTTAGTCTGATTTCTCAAAGAACAGTGCACAATGCTATAAGATCTCATGAAATATTCATAAAGTTCCTTTCCTAAACCTCAAAAAATGTTGACAAATGTAAGGCTGTCCATTGGAGATCCGAAAAACTTCTCAAAGAGCCAAACAAAACCAAAAAGAAGAAAAGAATAAATAGGTTGAAAAAGAAAATTATCCATACAGATCTACAAATTTGAAGAGCAAGAAAGATGTTAAAACTGAAAGCTTTGACAGAGGAAGACGCTATAAAAATCTAAAATTCAGATGCTTGAGAAGAAAAAGTTAACCTAAATTTTTTTTTTTTGTATAAATAAAACTGTTTACTTTTGGAAAAAATAAAAAGGAGTGTGTTGGACGATTACTATAAAAATATATATTTTTAAATTCATCCACATGATGAATAGTTTCCAAAGTAAATTTTCTAATAATTTAATGTATGAACTGAGTAAATAGGCTGCAATAATGATTAATAGATATTTTATATGCCAAAAATAACGAACACGCTGGTCAGGGAAAATTTGCGGATTTGGTCAGGGAAAGTCAGGGAAAGTCAGGGAGTTCAAATTTAAAATTTCAGTGAACCTGATATATATATATATATATATATATATATATATATATATATATATATATATATATCCTGTAATATACATGTGGAGAAAATTACTATATATATATATATATATATATATATATATATATATATATATATATATATATATATATATATATATATATATATATATATATATATATATATATATATATATATATATATATATATATATATATATATATATATATATATATTTATATATATATATATATATATGAAAAATAGATATTTTGTACTTACATTTATTTATAAAGAATATATCAGATTTTTTTTTTTAAATGACTGCTACTAGAGTCGACAGGCAATTACAGAGGTTGCCTAGACTTAAAGAAAACGGAATTATTTTCTTAAGAGTAATAGTTGCCACTGATCGCTAATATTTAAAAAGGGAAGTTGAAATTTACGTCGGCGGTTATCATCGAGTCTTCGAATGAGATTATATATATATATATATATATATAGTATGTTATATATATATATATATATATATATATATATATATATATATATATATATATATATATATATATATATATATATATATATATATATATATATATATATATATATATATATATGTAATATATATATACAGTATATATATATATATATATATATATATATATATATATATATATATATATATATATATATATATATATATATATATATTTATATATTTATATATATATATATATTATATATATATATATATATATATATATATATATATATATATATATATATATATATATATATATATATATATATATACATACATATATACATATATATATATATATATGCTGACTTTTTAATATTTTTGGGTTCACTAAGACAAGTAGGCATTGCCTACTCTGCCTACCCCCAAAAGCCGCTATTTAATTATATACACGGTATATATAATATTTTTTTAATTTATTTCTAGGAACCAAGATGTTGGTCAAGTGTTGCTTATTATGAACTGAATAACAGAGTTGGTGAAGTGTTTCATGCCCAAACCCATTCTGTTATTGTTGATGGTTTTACAGACCCCAGTAACAACAACGAACGATTTTGCCTGGGGATCTTGTCAAATGTCAACAGGAATTCTACCATTGAAAACACACGACGCCATATTGGGAAAGGTTTGTATTATTTTTGTGTATATCAACTTGAAATGTTTCTTTTTTTTTCTAATACTGTAATTATAATAGCTTTTAGGTATTTACAAGTTCGTTTAAGAAGTGGGTGTTGTTTGTACATTGCATATATATACTACTAGTAATATTTTTGTGTATTTTATTAGGTGTTCATTTGTATTATGTTGGAGGCGAGGTTTATGCGGAATGCTTGTCTGATGCAGCCATTTTTGTTCAGTCTCGTAATTGCAACCACCACCATGGATTTCATCCATCTACTGTTTGCAAAATACCACCTGGATGCTCCCTAAAGATCTTCAACAACCAAGAGTTTGCTCAACTTCTTTCTCAAAGTGTCAATCATGGATACGAAGCAGTTTTTGATTTAACAAAGATGTGTACCATTAGGTAGTATATGATTTTATCTCATATATTTATATTTTAATTCTTGTCATGTTTAAAACGCTGTCAAAGTGTTTTTTCCAAAGTCAAACTTTAGTATAAAATTTTACTTATTTTACCCATTCTCATAAAAAATTTTAATTAAAGCTGCGTTTCCAGAAGCCCGACTGCAGCCCGGGCGGGCACACAGGCGCATATGCATCGTTTCCAGAGCCCGTTTGCGCACTTCTACGTCACGTAAACGTCACAGTCAGGCGCCCGTTGTTAAATCCTCGAATTCGGGAATTAATAAACGGGCGGGCTGCGGAAGGATACTTTGTTTACAAACAAATTTCTTTACAAAACATGTGTCGGAAATGGCTTGCCAAAAGTTTTTTAATATTTTAGTTAACTTTTATATTAAGGATACTAATATATCGTATTATTTCATAAAATAGATACATATAAGTATAAGAGTATTGTTTACAATTGTCAGCTGATCCGACGGGCGTGCTCGGCCGTTTCCAGGTACTCAAATTTCCTGTTCTCTGATTGGTTAATGTAATTTTTTTCCAATTCGAAGCGTTTCCGAGTCGATTTTGCACACGGGCTGCACTCGGGCTTCGGGAAACGCAGCTTAACCCACAAGTGCAAACTATATAGGTTTAAGTGCTTAAAAGACATTTTATTCTGAATAGTGAAAAGTTTCTTCCTAATGAACATTGTGATGGAAGTGTAATTTCTTTTCTCTATTAATTCTTTATCATTTCGCCAGTAATTCCATCTCTACCTGTTGATTTACTAGTCATCAACTCTCTCGCTCTATCTATTACCTCCTCTAAACCAGTTACCTCATCCCCAAAATACCTATTTCACCATTAAACCCACATACATTCACTATCACCTCTTCATTGCTGCTGCCACTGTTAGGCTGATTTTCAGAGTGTTCCTTCCACTTTCTCCTCACACCATTTCACCAGTAAAGAAAATACCATCCCTATTCATTATTCTTTGAAGATTCCCCTTACTTCTTTCTTAACCTTTTGTACTTCTCCAAAGAGCTTCCTATTCCTTGTAAGTCCTCATTCATCCTTCTTCCAAACTATTCATTTACTTTTTTTCTCTCTTACGTATTCAACTTTGTCTTTCTTTTTCCCTCCTTATATATTTCCTTACACTTTTCTTTCGAGACCTCATCATTGGCTTTTATTTAGCACATTCAATCACGCCTCTTTTTTGACTTTTAACTGCTTACATCACCTCTTCATTCCACCACTCACCATTGGCATTCCTACTTCAGCACACCCACTACTTCTCTTGCACTATTAACAAAGGCTTTCTTCATTTGCGTCCAGATTTGTTTAGCTTAATCTTGTTCGAATTCAACTGATTTATTTGCAAGTGCTCTCACATTTTCTAACTCTTAATTCCTCCCACTTCCTTCCTTATCTCTTTCATCTCCATTCATGCCCTCACTAACTTAACATTGCATAAGACAACATAATGATCTGAAATACCCATCCCCCTCACTCATTTAACATCCATTACAGCTTCAGCCTCTCCTTTTTCACCAACACAAAATCAATCATACTTTTCACTTCGATACCATCTTTACCTACATCAACTCTAGCATACTTATGAATGCTCTTGTGCTTGAAAATTGTATTACTTAAACACATATCTCTCACAAAAATCACACACCTTTTTACCATTCTCATTTTCTGCAACCCCAAAGGCATCTGTTATACCATCCCTTTTTCGATCATCTACCCAACCATTTCAAGTCGCCCAACACAATCAATCTGAAGCCTCTACTCACCACGTTCAAAACATCATTTAGATTATCCCAGAAAGTCACACTCTCCCTAACATCACCCTCAGATTTAGCTATTAGCATTCTAGTACTCACACAAACAAAATCCGCCAAAGCTCTGTGCCAAAAGTCACTCATCAGAATCGCAACTACTCTGCCCCTCTAATTCCTCTCCACTCCAGCACACACATATTTCACCCCACACCACTTGTCTTCACTGCTTCCTTTCATCTTTGTTTCAGTCACAGTAAGAAAATCAAATACACCCTTTCTAAATACATCCGTCACTTCGCTTCGTCATTTATTCTTTTAACATTCCATGTACCCAAATGATTCATAAAATTAAATTTCGCCGGAAGATACAAGGTCAATTATGGTGGTCACGACCAGGTCAAAGGCATGTATAAACATTCCTTGCGAAAATAACAAAAAATTGTCAACACTGATACCGCTTTGATACTGATACCAATATTATTACATTAAGGGCTTATCAAGCAACAACTTACTGAAGATTAATTAGGCAATGGGTAATAATCAGGTTAACAGTTATCAGCAATATCTAGTTGAGTTTACAGTTCCAAACTTTATGAAAGCATGGCACCTGTGCACAGAAAATAATAATAATAATAATAATAATAATAATAATAATAATAATAATAATAATAATAATAATAAATAGCTAGAGGTGAACCATAAATCATATTTTATCCATGGATGAAGATATTTATTTTCAATATTTTCGGATGTGGACATTGGATGGTTGGGCATCAAGAACTTAACCACAGGTAACTGTGTTAAGTTTGAGTAAAAATTTATCAATTAGTCATGATTGCTATCATGATGAGGTACTTTATTTAAGAATTTCAATATACGCAACAATGAGTGGTTGGGTCCTCTCATACTGATCCAGGAGTGAAGTAGCCCGAAATATTCAGCATTTCCAACAATCAGGAAAACCTGCACATTTTCCTGATTATTCCAACCATTCTGGAACATGACCTATAGTCCCATAGTCCTTCTCCCCATTAATACGCCATCTTTCCTCATATTTGCAAGCACAGGATTATATCTCTTAATTTTAATGTTTCTCCCAACAGTTCCATCCTTTCCTAAGCATATTTACTGGCACTTTAATCGGGCTGATTGGGAGGCAGTTCATCGCTTCTAGGCAAACTATACATGTCGTTATTGGCAGACTGCTTTGACTCTAAGGATGCTTTAGCTTCTGCTGATAAAGTGTACCCTGTATTTGCTTGCGGGATGAGCAGGTTTATTCCTTCGTTTAAATCTTTCTGTCCTTAAAATTCTCGCACCATTCAGACTAAAGAAAGACCATATCGAAAGTGGAAAAAAAATCTCCATATCCTATCCATCTCACTAATTTTAATTCAGCAAAGAATCATTGCACTGATCTTATTCGATAAGCAAAGCAGACTTTCTCTAAACAAGAGTGTTAATTTACTTGGTTCTCCTACTGACAAATCTTTCTGATCTCTTGCCAAAGCATCACTATCAACTTCTGCAAATCTGCTTTTTCTCCTCTTATTCACTCTGATGGTTCTAATGCTAATCCTCCAAGTGAAAAGGCTAATCACTTTGGCCTCCTGTTTTCCTCTAGCTCACTTTTGTAAGACTGGCAATCTTTCTCTTACTGCTTCTTCTCTCTCTCGGGTTACCTATACCTTACCTGTGATTATATTTGATCTTGTACATTGACACCTGAAATCTATAAACATTAGGAAGGCAAGCGACCCTGATAGCACTCCTCCCAGAACTTTGAGGGTGGACTTTTGGGCTGATGCTGTCCTAGTTCAGTTATATTCTTTCTTCCTCAGTATTAGCACTTTACCTTAGTGTTGGAAGTGCCCATATGTCAAAGCTATTCCTAAGAAAGGAAGCAGCTCTGATCATTCTGAGTTTCCCCTATTGCTTACACCTGTGTTCTGCTTAAAATTTTTGAAACTATTCTTAACTCATTTCTTGTTGTTCCATGACATCCCATTCCCTTCTTTCTGACCTTTATGACTTTGTTCAATCAGTCCATTGGAGATATACTTTCCTATCTAATAGAATATGGTATGTTTCCCTTAAGGATTATTGGGAGTCAGGTCAGTCTTCTGTGGAGGCCATCTTTATAATACTCATACCAACATAGTATGGCTACCTTCCTTCGGTATAATTGTCTTGGCTACTATTCGAACTTTGAGGAACTCATTCAACTTGTAGATTTGTGTCTGCAAAAACTTGTTTCATGTCATTGCGACTTGCTTCCACTCTCTGAATACAAATTGGCACAACATCTATTGAACGGGTGACAACGATAGGGGTGGCGCTGGAATACTTATTCACAGGTCTGTTCCCTACTCTCCAGTCCCCTTTCAAACTAGACTTCTTGCGGTGGTGTCACGAAACTCTCTCTCCATTGATTACACTATTTGCTCTGTCTATTTAGATAGATAGCAAAACCACTAAATTCCCAAAGTTACAAACCTTTATGTTTAGACCTATCATCCATAAATTGGTTTACCAGCCAACCAAATAACCTGTCTATAAGAAATCTAGAAATGTTTTAAATCCATATACGTTCATAGCTACTCGTCTATCTGAATGCTTTATAATTCATAACAGCAAAATGGATTCAAACATATTATGGATAAAACATTCATATATGCAAAATATTTGCTAGAGGAGGGAGGGAGGGCCCGCGGCTAGACCTCCCTGACTACCGGGCATGTCCCCTAGGCCAGTGGTCTCCAAAGTGGGGTACGCGTACCCCGGGGGGTTACTCGAAGTGATACTTGGGACTTGGGGGTGCGCCAAAGAAGCAGGCTCACGATCACCTGCGAGTGAATGATCGTGTATCACGTGAGTGTGAAGTTCTCTTAATGTTCGTCGTGTCTTTTATTATATATTATATTATTATGTGCATATTGTTATATATTACCTATATTATATTATATTATATTATATTAAGTTATATTATAGGCCTATAGGGGTACAACTTATAATTATTTTCGTCTTAGGGGTATGCGATCAAAAAAGTTTGGAGACTACTGCCCTAGGCGATGGATGGGGATACCAATATCCATAAAGTTTAGTGATTTCTATGGAATTGGTAGTGCG
>JABUQX010143806.1:50000-57613 GCA_015478945.1 Trachelipus rathkii
GTGGTGGTGGAACCAACTTAGCTGCCACTGTCCTTTTAGTTGCCTTTTACGACACGCAGAACGTTACCTAACTAATAATTCATTAATACTATATATATATATATATATATAGCAGCATATATATATATATATATATATATATATATATATATATATATATAAAGAAGATATATATATATATATATATATATATAGCAGGTATATATATATATATATATATATATATATATATATATATATATATATATATATATATATATATATATATATATATATATATATATATATATATATATATGTATATATATAGTATATATATAAGTTAATATTTGTGACGTCCGCAAACATCCGCATTAAAATTCGCATCCTTTTCCGGTGCATGTACGCACCTTACCCCCAGTCTTGGGGAAAGAAAGTGAATGATATATTTATATATATATATATATATATATATATATAAATATATATATATATATATATATATATATATATATATATATATATATATATATATATATATATATATATATATATATTTCTACAGTTTCCATATATACTTCAATAAAAATAGTATATATTTTTAAATTTAATTTTCATTATTTATTTGTGATGAAAAGCTGATTTTGTTTTTAAAAATTTATAAAGTAATTCAAATAATTATGTTGTTGCAAGTGAACAATTATTTAGCTCGGCTTGTCTCATTTACGATGAGAACCGTATTTTGGCGAGAAGGCAGAAAAACCTTTATTTTTAAAGCATAATTTACCTCATATAAATTTTGAGTATTAGAAATTATGACTTCAAAGTTAAGAGCATAATTTTTGTAAGCCACTTTCTGATGGGTGGAGGTTGGGGAAAGTGGATGGGTCTGTCCCGCATCCTGAAACTACTTCATTGAAAGGTTTGTATCCTATATATATATAGTAATATATATATATATATATATATATATATATATATATATAGTATATATATATATATATATATATATATATATATATATATATATATATATATATATATATATATATATATATATGTCGATCATTTTGTGTTGATATCCGCATCAAGCAAATACGAAATGGATATACGGATCCGCAGATGCAAAAATCTGACATCCGCATCCGCATCCGCGGATGTGACAATCCATCCGCATCCACGGATGTTAGAAATTTGACATCCGATACATCACTAATATATATATATATATATATATATATCAAAATATATACATTATATATAGTTATATATATATATATATATATATATATATATATATATATATATATATATATATATATATATATATATACATATATATATATATTTTTGAATAAGTCTTCATCAAGGTATAAATTGTTACTAGGTAAATGTCGCTGCCATATATATATATATATATATATATATATATATATATATAGTTAGTTATATATATATATATATATATATATATATATATATATATATATATATATATATATACCTATATATATATATATATATATATATATATATATATATATATATATCGACTGTTCCTTTTACACTCCACGTAATCTTCAACATAGCTAAGTTATCTCAAACTGTCCACTTCCACATATTTTCGTTATCTAATGGAAGGATAACATTTCTCTTTCCAAGAAACTTCTTTAAAGTTAGATGTTCTGATTCCTTGAGTGCCTTCAGAACTATTTCATACCACACTAGTGAGTTGCTTACTTTGTGTAAGGGTGTCGTCCACCCTTGTGTAGAGTATACATTATGTCTTGGGGATTGCAGTCTTACAACCTCATGAAAGGGTTGCGTCTTAAAAAAATTCCCTATCAACCATCCCAATTGCTTTCTTTCCATCGAATTATTGCGCTACTCCTTATGCTCTATTTATTACAATAAACACTCCTCTTCTGAATTCTAGTCACATAACTCCTTTGAGAACTCTAATTTCTGGTCTTTCCATGCATGGTCATCCTTCTCTTAAAAGAGCTCTCACCCCAGACTTGACTATTATGCTCAGTCATTCATGTTCTCTGTTTTTAAATTCTGAGACAGTGCTTTTGACCTATACACTTTTTATCATTAATTTAAATTTCATTTTGGCATCCAACCATTATGAATATGACCAAATTTTTTTCCCCTTGTACGTAATCTGTGCTTAGCCACAATTCCTTTTGCCCAAACTCGGGACCTAACATTACTAAATTATATGTGCCATGGAAAATAAAGGATTTATTGTGGCAGAATAGTAGTGCAAATTAAGGAGTGGTTTTGGTGGATTATTCAAAATTATAATAAATATTTATTAGTTCAACTAACATTTTCTTGTCGCTTTGAACTTCTCGTTACGTCCAAAATTGATAAAATGTTTAATGGTTATATGTATTAAAGCAGCGGTTCTTGGACTCCTTAACCTGAGATCCTGGCGAACCTCTGAATATAGAGATGTCTTCATAGAGGGTCGAGGGTCAGCGAAGACTTGAGGAAATGTTTTGATCTTTTCCACTTAAAATACAAAGAAAAGATGAATTTATGAAATTCGGACTGAATGAATGACATTTTGAATGGTGAAAGTTTTGGACATTTTTTTTGCAATTAAAATGTCTAATTTCGATTTTTCGCGATAACATTTTTATTTTTGAGACTTTATTCCCTGCAAACAAACCTAAAAATAAAAAGCTTCTCACTGATTATAATTATGTGAATATATTATGTTCCTTCTCTCCAAATATTATTTATAAAAAAAACTTAAAATAAATATTTGATGCACTTAAAGGTTTGAAATCTCTTTTGAGTTAAGTCTCTTGATGGTTTTCGCGTCAGGCAACAAGATTTTTAACAGGGGTCCGGGATAAAGAAAGGGTTCAGAACCGCTGTATTAAATTATAGGTTATTTTTTGTTATCAGTTAATATTGTGCCATGTTGATTTTCTCAATCAATTATTATTATTATTATTATTATTATTATTATTATTATTATTATTATTATTATTATTATTATTATTATTATTATTATTATTATTATTATTATTATTATTATTATTATTATTATTATTATTATTATTAGAAATAATGGAGAAAGAAATTTATGTATTTTAGTGCAATAGATAATTGTTGTCAACTGTAAGAAAATATATTAAAAAAAATAAAAGTAATTTTAATATGAGTGTTTTTATTATTTAGTTTTATTTTGTTATCCAAGTTTTTTTATAACGTTTCAAAATATATTATTATTATACCTTCATATTGATAATTATTTATTATAGTATTTAATTCTTTATTTTTCATATATATATATATATATATATATATATATATATATATATATATATATATATAAAGAGTAGTAGTTATAGAGTATATATATATATATATATATATATATATATATATATATATATAAAGCCTTATTACAGCTTAGCATTAATTTAGATTAATTTGGTTACAATGAATTATTATTATTATTATTATTATTATTATTATTATTATTATTATTTCATTATTATTATTGTTTATTAATACACTAGTATACTAGTCATATATATATTTATATATATATAAAACAATTATATATATATATATATATATATATATATATATATATATATATATATATATATATATATATATATATATATATATATATATATATATATATACCTATATATATATATATATATATATATATATATATATATATATATATATTACAATTAAAATTGTGAAGCTTTTGAATTTATTATTATTATCATCATCTTCATTATCATTATTCTTATTATCATTATTGTGTGACCAGGCTATTCAATAAAATTTTTCTCATAGCATTTGTTCTTGTATTGTTTAACCTGGTGTAAAGTTTGTTTACCACGGAAGCAATTATTTCAATAAGTGAATAGAAAGAAAATAAATAAATAATTGTTGAGACAATGGAAAATTATCATTGTCACCTCGCCAAAGGCTAAGATCTTGGTTGGTCTCCTAACCCCCTTTTCCCTGGGATGCTTTAACACTGGACTCCCTGCCTATGAACGTTTGTATACACATTCCTCTACCTGTATAGATATCTCATTTTGCTCCCATTCTCTTATGGATCGCTTCACATGGTCCCGCTTCGATTATTATTTGTTCGTCAGCGACCATTACCTGATAGCCTTACATGAACTCGCACCGAGGCCATGTTATGTTAGGACCCCATTTCCGCTGCCGTTATGATCAAGCGGAGTGAGCCACTTTTTATCAGGCCACAGCTATCAAACTTTATCCCATCAATGAGCTATATCCGACCATTGACGCCCGCGGGCTTTAACTTTTTCCAGCAAGTTATCATCACAGCAGCAGAAACTTGCAAACCTTGGTAGTCCGCAGGTAGTCGTTCGGCAATCCCTTGGTGGTACCAGGAATGTGCATAAGCTAAGCGGAGGAAAACTCTACAGGCAATATAAACGGAACCGCATCACCCTAAGCATGATTATTTTTAAAACTGCTGCTGCGAGATCTCTTCGAATCAATCGACAAACTCGCAAACAATACTTTCGAACTTGTATTTCGACAGTCAACTCCACAACTCTCCTTTCTTTAGCGTGGTAAGTTGTACAGAAAATATCTTGCCATTCCGACAGCTCTCCATCCACAGCCCTCTGTTATAGGCATGGTATAACCGATACGATTTCTGCTACAGCAGCTGTTGCAGATGCATTCGACAATAGTTTTGTTAACCACTCGAACTCTTCCCGCTATCCTGAAGCCTTTCAAAAATTAGGAATTAACACTGGACCTGCAAACTTTTCAACAGCGAAAGGAAATATCGTACCTATAGCCGTGTTTTGACACTTGCAAAGAATCAAACCACTGGCGAATAGCAAAAACTGTGCCCCTGACCCAGACATCTCGTACATAATGCTCCGCCACATTCACCCATCAGCGTTTCTGTATCTAATCCTCTTTCCTATCTGTTTGGACAACAGCTTTTGTAATACCTATTCCCAAACCTGGGAAAATTCAGTTGGAGGCCAGCAAAAGATCAATTTCGCAAAATTAAAGAGAAAATGATTGCAGGCCGCCTACTCCTTAGTCTGGAGGGTCACCAGGCTTTTTCAAACTTCCAGTTTGGCTTCCAAAAAAATGCTCGATCGCGGATCCCATCTTAAGACTGGACCATGATATTCGGGAAGCTTTCTCACCTGGCGGGATGATTCTTAGTTTTTTTTACCTATAAAAGGCATATGACACAACTTGGAAGAACTGTGGTTGTCCTTAAACTCTACAGGCTCGGTTTCCGAGAACCGCTTCCTCTATGCAATGCCTTCTGTCAGACAGATCCACCCAGGTCCAGTGCTCGTCTGCTCTATCACGCTACTTTACTCAGGTTGGAGTTGTTCCGCAGGGCAGTGTCCTTAGTGTATTATTATTTGCTCTCGGATTCAATGACTTTGTTTTTCCTGTATGTAGATGATCTAACGTTTCTTGAACGTCAACTCCAACTAGTCATTGTGAACATTTTACAATGGCGTAACTCTCATGACTTTCACTTCTCACCTGCCAAAACCTCATCATTACTATTTCGGAAAAAAGTGAGTCGAAGAACCTGCCACCTTCCTCCCGTGAACTTAACCATATATGTTTCACCCATTGCTGAAACTTCACAGGTCCGATTTCTAGTCCTCATTTTGGATAACCACCTGACATACTCACCGCTCATTAAACACCTGAAAACGACTTGTCATCGTGCGCTCATCTCACCTCAGAATCTTTGGGCGCTAATCGCAAGTCCCTTTCACGTCTCCATATCGCCATAATCTGAACGAAGTTGGATTATGGCTACGTAGTATATGGTCAGGCCACCCCAACTCTACACCTTTTAGATTTCATCCAAAACGAGGCGATCCGTATATCTCCACAGGAGCCTTCCCATTGTTGAACCTCTTAGCTGAATCCAATGTGATGCTGCTCTATCTGCAAAGGGAATATATCCTGTGCACAAGTTGTTTTCGCTTTCACACCCCAGTACCGTCTGCTCTGGCACAGATTCTGCGAAGATACCTCAGAATCACGGGTTGTGGAGTCGGTCAAAAATTGTCCGACTCCACCTCTTCAAAATTACCGACTTCGACCCACCCTTTGAAAATTACCGACTCCGACTCCGACTCCACCCTTTGAAAAATTACCGACTCCGACCTGACTCCACCCTTGAAAATTACCGACCTGACTCCGACTCCACCCTTTGAAAATTAACCGACTTCAACTCCGACTCCACCCTCTTCAAAAATTACCGACCTGGACTCCACCTCTTCAAAATTCGCCGACTCCGACTCCACCTCTTCAAAACTACCGACTCCCTGACTCCGATTTTGAACCTGACTCTGCAAGATACCTCAGAATACTCCTTACTGGTCATTTGCAAGCAAAATTTGTAACATTCTTAGCTTCCTCAACATCCCTTTGCAAAAGGTGCTGCCCTCTCTCTACGATGAAGGGCATACCCCTTGATTATTCCCTGCTTCCACCATTTGCTTGGTCCTAACCTATCTCTCCAAATCCATCCACTCCGCCGTCTTGTTATAGATATCATTCTTGTTTCACTATGCAGTTCACGAGGGATTCACTCCAGTGCTTACTGACGACTCTAAAACAGGGGGACGTCGTAAGGTCTGCTACCCTCCCCTCATACTTTTAATTTTACTGCAGAATTAATGGCTATAATAATTGACCCTTTCTCGAATTTTTTTCTTAACCAACACCACCTTTATGTGATTTTATTTGGATTCGCTCAGAATCTCGTCCGGGCGCTCAAACCACCTACTCTAAAAATACAATGGTATCCGCTGTTTAACAATATTTTCGGCTGCTCCGCTCTCGCAAGAAACAAATTAGACTCTGTTGGACCCTCTTTCACCTAGGGGTGACTGGCAACGAAATCGCTGACAGAGTGGCCAGAATGGCCTCCTCCTCTTTCCGTAGCTCATACCGCACCTTCCGTATGCTATTCGACAAGATCACCTTCCATCAATTGATTATATTTATTCTGTTCTCCGATAAGGCTTCCAGTAACACTTGTAGGAGTGCTGGGCGAGTGATCAGCGAGGAGCGAAACTTAGAAATATAAAGCCAAACATTGGTGGGTGGTCTTCCTCTCACCAACGAAATCGCTCGCAGGAGGTGATCCTCGCACGTATTCGCATTGACCACACCAATATTATCCACAACCACTTCATATCACGATATCCTCCACCCCCTGCAAATTTTGCCGTCTCCACACACCATAATCTGTTCACCACATCTTCATTGATTGTCCTCAACTGGACTCCATTCGCCGTCGCCATCTTCCTACCTTATTGTCCATAAGACCTTCTAAAAGACTATCCCATGTCTTGTCTGAATCGTCTCTCTTCAACAATAACTATATTTTCTTACCTTCAGGAACTAAATATTATATATGATATCTACATATTCTTCTTAGACATCTATCAAAAGTATTATGCTAGGACCCACCCTTAGAGTTAGATGTCCAACCTAACCAATCGTGGCCGCTTCTTTGTGGGCAGTGCTGGGTCCTGTACATACTCAAATATATTCCCATAAATATGATATATATATATATATATATATATATATATATATAT
>JABUQX010143807.1:0-14528 GCA_015478945.1 Trachelipus rathkii
ATATGATGAATCTGAAGTCAACCACTCAGGTCTATGACACCAAAAGAACAGCTTTTTATGGAACTCAAAAAGAGACAGACCTCTAGTAATTAAATCTGCAGGGTTTTCCTCCGATCGAACATAGAGAAATTTTGCAGAAAGGGAAAACTCTTCTTTCAAAGAAGAGGTCATGAGGATTATATCCTGAATACGATTTCGTACAAAAATTTGCTTGCTTTTTTTGTCCTTTATTCAAAATCCAAAATAATATGATCTGAGGGTCAGAGAAAATATTAAGCGATGAGAATTTGACTTCTTGTAAGCTGTTGACAATCTGAAGCAAGCATTTCAAGGCTAAAAATACGGACAAAAGTTCTAAACAAGGTAAAGTCCTTTTCTTTAAAGGAGCAACCTTCCCTTTGGCCCATAGTAGAGATGGGTTATTAATGTCAGAAGAAACATAAATCGAAAAACCATAACATTGCAGAATATATTCAAAGTTAAATTGGAGTCGTGGGACTCGAAACAAGATCGTGGAAATGAAATTTCCTCAAGAGAAGATAAGTCCTGACGGAGCTTCTTCCATGATTTTTTCATATCAAATTCAATTTCATCATCCCAGTTCATCTCTTTCTCCCATGTCTTCCTTATTAGTAAACGACCTCGGATAGTTACCGGCAGAAAAAGAGAGAGGGGATCAAAAATCTTGGAGATTTCCGATAACAACTGCCTCTTGGAATTAACAGTTCTAATAGTATAATCACTCAGCTTACGCGAAGCTTCTGATGTTTCAAATAAATATCCTAGCACTCTCTCCTCTGCACACTGATGAGTGGAGAGCTTATTCTCATATGAAAATAAGTCTCTAAGATCAGGATGATTGGAGTTCCCCGATGCCAAATTGAACCCTCCTTCACTCATACGAGTGTTAGCTTTATGGTAGACGTCTGTCAGAACATCTAAAGATGAATTTGTATAAATCAGATTATCAACATATAAATTATTCATAAGAATAGATGTACATAGGTCAAGAAGATACTTTTAAACGTAAAATGTTTAATAACCTCCCCTAGTAAAATATGGGCTTGCTGATAAACCAAATATGATTGTGGCATAACGATAGGTTTATATCAATCCACCTTCAGTCAAAAAAAAAAAAAATAAATAAAAAAAATAAACAGAACCTATTTTCTATCCTCTTCCAGTTTGAGGCGAATTTGAAGAAAGGCTTGAGATGTCAGAAAGAACAACATATTTGTTGATATGAAAAGAAGAATACGAAAGAGAGACGCCATCAAATCTACTCCTGGATAACACGCTTGATTCAATACGGCAACCACCGATCCTTCACACAATTGAAGACCGGCCTGATTTTTGATGATCGGACGATGAGGAATCCAGATATATTTATTAAAATCTTTAGGAGACACCTGTACAGTCTCTATGATTCCTTCTCTCAAATATTGCTGAAAGACCTCTCCATAGGCTGAAGTGAGACCTTGACTGTCAAGCCGTTTCTTGACGCGATGTAGAGTGGCAAGTGCCACTTTATGATTAGATGGGACATCTAAAATATCTTTGTACCATGGAATTTCAATATGGTACTTGCCTTCTCTAAATTCTATGCCTTCATGAAACTTTCGGATGAATACGTCATCAATAGATCCTTGATCTGATTCTTCCTTGATGCCAAGAGATTCTAATTTATACAGGTGCTCAAGACCCAAATCCAGATCAGTATTCTTATTGGTATATAAAAGAGGATCAACATAAGTGGATGTTGGTTCTAAAATAAGATTTACGATGTGATTTGGTGTTTTCACGAAGAATTTGTTGATAAGAGACGAGGACAGAACTTTGGTATCATCCTTTTGTCAAATATCGCTAGTATCATCAATCTTAGGATCAGAGTCACTACCGAAAATGATGGATTCCTGCGACGGAGTTAAAAATGACCTAACAGGTCCAAAAGGAATTCTTCCATGGTATGTCTCTAAAGCCCTACCCTTTATACAAGGAATAGTACAAAAATGTTTGAAAAGGTAGAGTACATCAATGCCTAAGATTCCATCAATATTATTAACACTATTGGTATGTTTACCAATATAAAATTGATCTACTATGTTCTGTCCATTCCATGAGATGTTATGAATGGCCCCCATAAGGCCCTTCACGTCAAAACTCACATCCAAGTCAGGATCTATTAAAATAGGCACTTTTATAAACTGTTTGCTTTTGCAACAAACATTAAGTTCTACATCTATAGAGCGCATAGACCTAACCTGTTCCCCCAAGAGAGTTTTAACAGTGTTGTTATATACAGTAAGAGTTTCAAAACTGACTCCTAGTTTAGAAAGTATGTTGTTTATTAAAATAGGGGCGTTGTGATCCAAGATCTAGAAGAACTCTGACAGTTTCTGTTTTATTCTCTTTCCTCACTTTCAAGGAAAGAGTTGGTAAAATGTGATTAGAAGAGGAATTTCCAGTATTAATGCACAGGTTGTACCTGATTGTGTCATCAACATCAGAATAGTCCTGAGATGTTGAAGATGTGGATGATTGTTCTTCAGAAGCGACTGCACAATTATTACTCTTCATCTTGGCTTTTGCTCTAGAAGGGTAGAGAGCTGTTATACGAGCACTGTTTCTACAAAGTTCACAGGAACGACTTAAACCATATTTTTTGGTAGGGCAGCTGCTGGCAGCATGTTTGGAACTGGAACAATTAGCACACAAACCCAGCTGTATACATTGCTCTCTCCTATTTTTAGGAGTGGGGAAGACGGTACAAGAAGTCATGAAGTGATTTCCATGACATAGTTTGCACGGAGTCGTAGCAGTAGATGAAGATACACACCCATTCTTCTTGGGAGAATTATCTGACTTAATAGAAGATTTCTTCGAAATTTCAGAATGGATACTCTTCTTGAGTAATGAGTTTTTAAGTTCACGAATAAAATTGGAAGGCAACTTATCGACTATGAGCTGACTTATCAATTTATTTACGGCGGAATTTTCTACCAGAAAATCTAAATCGAACTCTTTAAGTTTGTGTAGGTAGGCTCTCACTTCTGAAATGAAAGAGCAAACGTTGTCTTTTTTTTCATCTAAGATAGAAGCTGCGTGTATCTTATGGAACAGAGAATCTATAATAAAAGGCTTATTATCAAGGTACAAATCCTTCAATATTTCCATAGCCACAGAATAATTTTCATCTATATTGGCGAAGTGTTCAACATCTTTTAATGCATAGCTTGAGAGGTGAGATTTAAGATACTGCAATGTTGTTGCATTTCTTATGTCTTTCCTAAAACCAAAAACGTTTTCAAACGATAAAATGAAAGACCTAAAAAAGAAACGATCCCACTCACCCGACCCGAAAATGTTTTGCACTTAAGAGCAGGTAATTTTAGCTCTTGTTGTTGTGTAAAATTTTCAAGTATGGAGTTCAATGAAGAGAATTTGGAGAAGGTCGAACTATATCTTGTGAAGTGGGAGTGACACTTTTAACCACTTTCATTATCTGTATGTGATGATGTGAAGTTTTAATCACCTCTTCATTTAAAATATTCTGATCATACTTCAGGATTCGCGATGCGCATATTTTTGCTTCAATATCAGCATCATTGCTTCGAATCTCCTGAAGCCTTAAGGACACTTCCTCCAATGCTGAAGACACATTTAAGTCACTCAATTCAGCATTAAGAATAGGTTTCAATAACAATGTTACTTTTCGTTTGATTACACCTCTTCCCACTCTTAAAGTTGTTATTTCCTCTTTTACAGAAGCGAGAATACGCTGTTTCTCCTCAGTAGAGGCATTAGAGTCCACTAGACCAATATCAGACTGAATTGTTTCCTCTAAACTCTAAAGCATTCAAAAGTTCAGATGCAGAGGCAATGTCATCAGAAGTCATTTTACAATTAAATATATCAATGTTGAAAACTACCCAAATATATACAATAAATCCTTAAATACCGAAAAAAATTCACCAACCTTAGCACATGTTCAGCATAAGCATTAAGAAATGGTTACATAAATATAATTTATTTTAATATATATAGAATAAATTGTTTTAACCTTTAAGTTATGGATTTCACTACTTAATCTTGAAATAAGGTTACTAATACTTAAAGCAATACAGAATTAAGTATGATCCGAGTCCAAGAATCCGTTACTGAAAATCCGATTTAAATCGGTTGAATATAGCCAAAGTTATTCAAATTCACACACCAAAAAAAAAAAGGAAAAAAAATCTAACTTTCAAAGTCAGAATCAATAAACAAAAAAAAAATCAACTTTTTTTTCAGTCAGAAACCCAAATAATTCTAGCCCTTTTCCCAGAGTTAGAAAATTCTAACTTTTTTTCCAGAGTTAAAAATTCAAAAATAATTCTTACTTTTTTTCCAGAGTTAGAAATTCAAAAATATTCTAACTTTTGTTCCAGATTTAGAATTCTTCAAAAACACAAAAAAATTGCTAACTTTTCTTCAAAGTTAGACACCCAGAAAATTGTAAATTCAAAGTCAAAACCAAAACTAAATTTTGAGTTCGCAAAAAAAATGTAAATTTTTAATTTTGTTAGAAATTGTTGTTCTTAAGTTAATGGAAAGAAAATTCTAACAATCTTAAGATTGTCTTGTGGCAAAAAAATTAAAATTTCTTACAATTGTAAGAGTCTTATGACAAAAGAATGTAAAATTCTAACAATTTGAAGACTGTCTAACACTCCAAACGAATGAAAATTCTAATAAATGTAAGACCGTTTAACTGTAAAGATTAAATTTGATATAAACGTCCAAATAAGAAATGCTTATAAATTGCCAACTCTTTTCAGCATATATCGATGGGAGTAAACTTTTCAATTCGCACTTCAAAATACGAAATACCCACTATTTAAATATATATTTCCAACAGAAAATAAATACAAGTTTTTCAATATGTTAAGATTTTAAAAAACGCAGATTATAATCTTATTTATGTTCGCATTCAGAACTATATCTAAAAACCCAAAATCTTAACTCTTTTTAGTTTATTTAAATGAAGTACGATAAATAAATGGTAAAAGATCAATTATATACGAAATAAATAAATTATGATAGGAAAATAATAATAATAATAATAATAATAATAATAATAATAATAATAATAAGTCCCCTAGTTAAGCGGCCACCAAAGGGTGCCGATGTTCTGAGCGTTCTTATCAGGCGGCATGTTTGATCACTGATAACGACTGCGTGTTTACTGATAACGGCTCGTTTGTTATCTTATTTCGTTGTTACTGTTATTTATTTTATTCTTATTTTATTATTTATTTTATTAATATTATTATTATTATTATTATTATTATTATTATTATTATTATTATTATTATTATTATTATTATTATTATTATTATTATTATTATTATTATTATATTATTTTTATATTATTATTATTATTATTATTATTTTTTTTATTTTATTTTTTTTTTTATATATATATATATATATATATATATATATATATATATATATATATATACATAATATATATATATATATATATATAAATATATATATATATATATTTATATTCTATATATATACATATATAACATATATATATATATATATATATATATATATACTATATATATTATCTCATATATATATGTACATAAGGGTGGGATGGTTTAAACCATTTGGTTTAAATCATGGTTTAAACCACATAAAAAAACCAATGGTTTAAACCATAAAAACCATGTTGATTTTAAAAAATGTATTTATTAATTGTTTTCTTTAGCATGTTGATATAGTTTTCTCAATTTTTCAATCGAAAAGTAACTGTGTAATAAAAAAATTTCTGATTTTTACATATTATTGTGAGAATGATTATATACTTATATATACACTATATATATATATATATATATATATATATATATATATATATATACTACTTTATATATATCTATATATATATATATATATATGCTATATATATATATATATATATATATATATATATATAAATTTAACATGTTTAAAAACATGATTGTGACTTTCAAATATTAGTTTCATTTTTTACCCATCGATGCCACATTTCCAAAGATTATAATAAAACTCATTTGGGGAGTGTGTGGCCACAGCATCAACCAATCTAGAAAGGCAATGACTGTAAACTAAGTGATGCTGTTTATATTGGAAAAAATATGAATGTGGAGCTAAAACAGCTTAATCCACCCAGACAAAATTTATAGCAAAAGTAAAAAGGAGGTATCATCTAACAGAAGCTCACTTTTTGGCGTATATTTTTAACCCAGAAATATCAGACCACAGTACTTCAATGGCCGAGTAGGCATGAAACCTGGGCGATATACGCAATATGATCAAAGAGCAAATTCTCACTCCATTTCATAGAGAGTTACCCTGTTTGATGAGTGTCTGTTGTCCCAGCAGCAGTGACTCCTTCATTTAATTTTAGATCTCTCAAGAGAAAATTAGATGAGGTCTGCTCTAAAATAATAAGCATATTCATCAACCCAACTTCAACAACTGCTAATGTTGAAGGGTATTTTCAACTTTTGGACTTGGCACCTTAACATTAGAAAATAGGTTGGGAACAGGAAATTAGTTTTTGCTGCGTCTCTGTATCAATTTTAATTTCAAGACACGATTTTAATTTCGTAGTCTCTCTCTTTCTCTCTCTCTCTCTCTCTCTCTCTCTCTCTCTCTCTCTCTCTCTCTCTCTGTAATATAATATATATATATATGTATATGTATATATATATAATAATATATGTATATATATATTATATATATATATATATATATTTTATATATATATATATATATATACTATATATTCTAAATTCAAACAAAAAGGCAAAAAAGAATTAATTTGGGTGTCATTCTAGGTTCGGGTGAAGAAAAACTTTCTTTAAATTTTTTTTTTTTCGTAAAATAAAGAGGTCTAATTTTATTAGAGTTTATATATTATAATATTCCCTCTTATTTTTTACTTTATAGGAGTTTATATGTAAAGCTAAATAATAATAATTTATACTAAGTTAACGTTATCAAGAAAATTTAATTTAAGAATCAAAGAAATTTACTGAAAATTTTTAAAATATCTTATTACCTGAATAGGCTATGTATCTCACTTTTCTGTTTTGTTTTTTGTCTTTAAAATCTATTAAAACTAATAAAAACCACATTAAAACAATCAAAATAGCATAAAAACCCAAAAAAAACAAAAAAACCATTGGTTTATTTGGTTTATTAAAAAACCCAATGGTTTTTGTGTTTTTAAAAAACATGGTTTTTCTAACCCTATATATATATACATATATATATATATATATATATATATATATATATATATATATATATATATATATATATATATATATATATATATATATATATATATATATATATACTATATATATATATATATATATATATATATATATATATATATATATATATATATATATATATATATATGGGTTGGCATATTGTATCGGGCTAATTTATCCCGCGCTAGAGTGGTGACGCCCCCGTCGATTAGAGTATGTTAGGTTGTCGTGGTACATTATATTTCTTAGTTCTGGTTATCAGTTAAAACTTTGGTTACATTAGCATATATTTGTTGGTCCAGTATATAAAGAACTTATTTTTATGTTATGTTTATCCTAAGTGATACTCGAAATATGACTTGAATCAATAGATCAATAGATCATGAAGGGAGGGTAAGAGGGAAGTGGAGGGGCTGGTGGTTTGATTTACTGATTTATTGATTTACTGCTTTAAAATCACTAACCTATTACACTTTATTTTGATATTTAATTCAAAGTTTATTTTTATATTTATGTTTTGTTACGGGATTTTTATGTTTATGTTTCGGATAAAACTGTTATGTTTGCTCTTATTCGTTGGGGATTATGATAGTTAGGTAAGGTTATGATGAATTTTTTTTAATAATTACTATATTAACTTTGTTACAATAGCATATATTCGTTGGTCGGTATGATAATTAGACAGGGTTATGATAAATTTATGTTAAATATCACCATGTTAATGTAAAATTAACATTGATATGTTAGAGATATGCTTAAAAAAAAGTGTGAATAGGTTAAGTTTTGTAAGCTGTGTTAGTTACTTTACCGTTGTAAAGTATAGAACTTTTTTAATGTTAGTAGTTTATTCAGGCGTAAGGTGTGTTAGGTTTGTCGTTGTACACCATATTCTTAGTTCAGGTTATGCTATGTTAGCATTATTAATGTGAAAACTTTGAACACTAGCATATATTTGTTGGTTAGTATATAAAGAACTTATTTTTATGCTATGTTTATCCGAAATGATACTCGAAATGTGACCTGAATCAATATATCAATAGATCATGGAAGGGTGGGATGGAGGGGTGGGAAGGGGCGGATGGTTTGATTTACTGATTTACTGCTTAAATATCAGTAAACTATTACACTTTACTACGATATTTTATTCAAAGAACTTATTTTTGTTATGTTTGGATAAAACTTTGTTATGTTTCCAATTATTCGTTAGGAATTATGATAGATAGGTAAAGTTATGATACATTTTTGTTAAATATTACTATGTTAATGTAAAAACATTGTTACGTTAGTATATATTTGTTGGTATGTATGATAATTAGACAAGGTTGTGATAAATTTTTGTTAAATATTACCATGTTAATGTAAAATTAACATTGCTATGTCAGAGATATGCTTGACAAAATGGGAATAGGTTACGCTTTTATTTGCTATGTTTTATTTGCTTTACTGTTGTTAAGTGTGAAAACTTTGTTAATGTTAGCAAATTATTCGTGCTTAAGGTGTGTTAGGTTTGTCGTTGTACACTTTATTCTTAGCTCAAATGATGCTATGTAAGCTTTATTAATGTGAAAACTTTGTTACGTTAGCATATATTCGTTGATCAGTGTATAAAGAACTTGATTTTATGCTATGTTTATCCAAAATGATACTTGAAATGTGACATGAAACAATAGATCAATAGATCATAGGATGTTAGGAGGAGGGGCTGAGGGGAGGTTATGGTGTTTTGATATACTGATTTACTGATTTACTGCTTTAGGATCAGTAAACTATTACACTTTACTATGATATTTTATTCAAAGAACTTATTTTTATGTTATGTTTGGATAAAACTTTGTTATGTTTGCAATTATTCTTTGGGAATTATGATAGTTAGGTAAGGTTATGGTGTTTTGTTAAATATTACTATGTTAAAGTAAAAACGTTGTTACGCTAGCATATATTCGTTGGTATGTATGATAATTAGACAAGGTTATGACAAATGTTTGTTAAATATTACCATGTCAATGTAAAATTAACATTGGTATGTCAGAGATATGCTTGACAAAGTGTGAATAGGTTACGTTTTTGTATGTTATGTTAGTTACTTTACTGTTGTTAAGTGTGGAACATTTTTAATGTTAGCAGTTTATTAGTGCTTAAGGCATGTTAGGTTTGTCGTTGTACATTATACTCTTAGTTCAGATGATGCTATGTAAGCTTTATTAGTGTGAAAAATTTGTTACGTTAGCATATATTCGATGATTAGTATATAAAAAACTTGATTTTATGCTATGTTTATCCAAATGATACTCGAAATGTGACATGAAACAATATATCAGTAGATCACTTAGGATGATAGGGGAGGGGTATGGGCTGGTGGTTTGATTTACTGATTTACTGCTTTGGTGTATGTAAAAATGTAAATTTTTAAGTTATAAACATAAAAAGAATAAAGGTTTTGAGTTATGTTATACAAAATATGACTTGAATCAATAGATCAATAGATCACTGATGGGGTGGGGTGAGGCAGGGTGGTTTGATTTACTGCTTTAGGGTATTAAAAACGTAAATTTTTTGGTTATAAACATGAAAAGCCTAAAATTTTTGTGTCATGTTATACAAAATATGACATGAATCAATAGATCAATAGATCAATAGATCAATAGATCATAGGTGGGGTGGGGAGGATGGAGAGGGTGGTTTGATTTACTGATTTACTGATTTACTGTTTATGGGTATGTAAAAAACACGTAAATTTTTTAAGTTATAAACATGAAAAGTATAAAAGTTTGGTGTTATGTTATACAAAATATGACTTGAATCAATAGATCAATAGATCACAGGTGGGGTGGGGATTATGGGGAGTTTGGTTTGTTGATTTTCTGATTTACTGCTTTAGGGTATGTAAAACATAACAATTTCTATAAAAATATCACTTGAATTAATAGATCAATAGATCAATAGATCAGTAGCTCAATAGATCACAGGTGGGGTGGGGAGGATGGTTTGATTTACTGATTTACTGTCTTAGGGTATGTAAAACATAATAATTTCAATAAAAATATGACTTGAGTCAATAGATCAATATATCACAGGGGGGGTGGGGAGGATGGGGAGGGCAGTTTGATTTACTGATTTACTGATTTACTGCTTTAGGGTATGTAAAAACGTAAATTTGTAAGTTATAAACATAAAAAGAATTATTTTTTTTTTACGAACTTACAATCCTCATTTTCGAAATCTACAGTCCCGATAACATATATAAGGACACCAACATTGTTGTTATACGAATGTATATTAACTCAGCACCGCACAGGTGTCGGTACTGACTCCGACTCCTCTGATCAAACTCCTTCTCCGACTCCGAATCTGACTCCTTTCTTCACTTCTCTTATGCATTTCGACCATTTCTTACGGGGATATCCAAAAGATGATAAAAAGATCCCTTCTTGTAGTTATAGGACCCCTTCGTCGGCGCCGTTTTTTTCTATGATAGTTATTGTATCGGTTTGAAATTTTGTATAGTATTAGATGATGAGGTAAACTGATTTCCGGCGAGTTTTGGTTTCGATTTAACCCCCATAAGGGGGTGTTGCCTCATAGGGTCAAGGTCAAATTCGGTCGTTTCAGCGTCGGGGAGACTCAGGTTAGGCTTAACGTGAATGTTCTTCCGTGTTATTATTATTATCATTATCATTATCATTATCATTATCATTATCATTATCATTATCATTATCATTATCATTATCATTATCATTATCATTATCATTATCATTATTATTATTATTATTATTATTATTATTATTATTATTATTATTATTATTATTATTATTATTATTATTATTATTATTATTATTATTATTATTATTATTATTATTCATATAAATATCTATTAGGGTTAGGCTTATCGTATCTGGCTAAAATTTGGAGATGCGCTAGGTGGTGAACTAGCCTCGTCGTAGACGAGGTTACGTGACCGTGCGCCCCCCCGTAGGGCTGCGCTGCCCCCTAAAAATTGAAATAATTGTAGAAGGCTGAAATTCAACGAAAGGATTCGAACCCGGCGCCGGACTCGGGTTCGGATCCGCATTCGGATTCGGAGTTAGCACCGGTGCTGGCTCCGGTGCGATGCTGGGTTAGTAAATATTTGTATAATAATACAATATTTGTATCTCTATATATGTTATTGGACCTGTAGATCTCAAAAATAAGGGTTTCAAGATCGTAATGGGTGTCTGGAGACCCCCCGAAGGGGGGTCCCCCTTAGAAATGAACGAAATGCATAAGAGAAGTGGAAAATGGAGTCGGAGTCGGAATCAGAGAAGGAAGACGTCGGAGATGGAGTCTGAGTCAAAGGAATCGGAGTTGACAACGGCACCGGTGCTGGAGCCGGTGCGGTGCTGAGTTAATAGACATTCGTTTAGTCCCATATTGGTATCAAAATATGTTTATATGGTCGTAGAACTCGATTATGAGGGTTGTAAGTCCGTAATGGGTGGCTGGGGACCCCGGGGTCCCCTGGTGCACGGAGCCCAAAACAGAGAAGATGGAGGAAGGAAAAAAGAAGGAGGAAAGATGCATCTTACAAAGATAACCCGTTTTCTAAAGGTTGAAGACTGACATTTCTATTTTTTTATCTCGATTTTTTTTATAAACGTCAACTAAAATATATTATTTTATTCTTTGTGTTAATTTAAATTTTGTAATTTATTTTCAAATTTTTAATATATTTGATTTATTTTTAATTTATTTTTATTTTATTTCGTTTAAAAATATAATTTTTACTAAAATTTTAGGCTTTTCATGTTTATAACGTGAAAAAATTGCGTTTTACACCATCTAAAGCAGTATATCAGTAAATCAGTAAATCAAACCACCCACCCTACCCTTCCCACCCCACCCATGATCTATTGATCTATTGATCTATTGATCTATTGATTCAAGTCATATTTTGTATAACATAACAAAAACTTTATTCTTTTTATGTTTATAACTTAAAAAATTTACATTTTACTCTAAAGCAGTAAATCAGTAAATCAAACTACCCTCCCCTCCCCCCCTCCCCTCCACCCCCTCCTCCCAAAATCCTTTAATCTATTGATCTATTGTTTCATGTCACATTTCAAGTATCATTTTGGATAAACATAACATAAAATCATGTTCTTTATACACTGACCAACGAATATATGCTAACGTAACAAAGTTTTCACATTAATAAAGAGAATATGATGTTGAACGGCTAACCTAACACACCTTATGCACGAATAAACTGTTAACATTAACAAAGTTCCACACTTAACAACAGTAAAGTAACTAACATGGCACACAAAAACGTAACCTATTCACACTTTGTCAAGCAAATCTCTAACATATCAATATTAATTTTTGGTAATATTTTGGATAAACATAACATAAAATCAAATTCTTTATACACTGACCAACGAATATATGCTAACGTAACAAAGTTTTCACATTAATAAAGCTAACATAGCATCACCTGAACTAAGAATATAATGCACAACGACAAACCTAACACACCTTAAGCAAGAACAAACTGCTAACATTAACAAATTTCCATACTTAACAACAGTAAAGTAACTAACATAGCAACAAAAACGTAATCTATTCACACTTTGTCAAGCATATATCTAACATATAATTGTTAATTTTACAGTAACATTTTAATATTTAACAAAAATTATCCTAACCTTGTCAAATTATCATACAGACCAACGAATATATGATAACGTAACAAAGTTTTTATATTAACAAAGTAATATTTAACAAACATTTATCATAACCTTACCTAACTATCATAATTCCCAACGAATAATTGCAAACATAACAAAGTTTTATCCAAACATAACATAAAAATAAGTTCTTTGAATAAAATATCATAATAAAGTGTAATAGTTTACTGATCCTAAAGCAGTAAATCAGTAAATCAAACCACCCGCCCTCTCCCACCCTCCCACCCTCCCACCCTCCACCCTCCCACCCTTCCGTGATCTTATTTGTGAAGTCTATTGAGATCACATTTCAGTATATTTTGGATAAATATAGCATAAAAATAAGTTCTTTATATACTAACCAACGAATATATGCTAACGTAACAAAGTTTTCACATTAATAAAGCTAACATAGCATAACCTGAACTAATAATATAATGTACAACGACAAATCTAACACACCTTACGCACGAATAAACTACTAACATCAACAAAGTTCCGTGCTTAACAACAGTAAAGTAACTAACTCAGCGTACAAAACGTAACCTATTCACACTTTTTTTCAAACATATCTCTAACATATCAATGTTAATTTTACATTAACATAGTAATATTTAACAAAAATTTATCATAACTCTTTCTAATTATCATTCTGAGCAACGAATATTTGCTAATGTAACAAAGTTTTTTACAATAACATAGCAATATTTAACAAAAATTCCTCTTAACCTTACCTAACTATCATAATCCCCCAACGAATAATTGCAAACATAACAAGTCTTATCAAACATAACATGAAAACTAAATTCTTTGAATAAATATCATACTAGGAAAGTGTAATAGGTGACTGATGATTTAAAACTGATATATCAATAAATCAATGAAGTAAACCACCCTTATATTCCCCTCCCACCCACCCTTCCATGATCTATTGATTCAAGTCATGTTTCGAGTATCATTTTGGATAAACATAACATAAAAATAAGTTCTTTATATACTAACCAACGAATATTTGCTAACGTAACAAAGTTTTAACATCAATAAAACTAACATATAACTTGAACTAAGAATATAATGTATAACGACAAACCTAACATACCTTTCGCTCGAATAAATAGCCAACATTAACAAAAGTTCCATGCCCAGCAACAGTGAATAGTAACTACCGTTGCATACAAGAACGTAACCTATTCACACTTTTCAAACTTATCTCTAACATATCATTGTTATTTTACCTTAACATAGTAATATTAACAAAATTTATCATAACCTTACCTAATTATCACCGACCAACGAATATGTGCAAAGGTAGCAAAGTTTTCACAGCAACAAAGCTAACATATCATAACCTGAACCTAAGAATATAATGTGCAACGATAAACCTAACATGTACTCACGTATGAATAATCTGCCTACATTCACAGTTCCTACTATCAAGGTAAAGTAGCTAACAAGACATACAAAACTCAATATATCCCACTTTTCCAACATATCAGCA
>JABUQX010143808.1:5000-10000 GCA_015478945.1 Trachelipus rathkii
TATACCTCCCTGACCCACCACTCACTCTTCTAGTTTTTATATATATATATATATATATATATATATATATATATATATATATATATATATATATATATATATATATCTTTCTTTATATATATATATAACTATATATATATATATATATATATATACTAATATATATAGATTATTATAGATCAGTTATGGATGAACAAGATGTTATTACACAGCTAAAGAAAAAACCTTTTGGGTCACTCAAGTTTGAGAATAAACTTTTGATCGTCAAGAACGGACGTCCTTGCCCATCATTGAAGGATTTAACTGCAATTGTTAGGGAGAAAAATAAATCATACACCAGGCATTTTACAATCTCTAATTATGAGAACCATAATTGGCTATGCGGAAGTCAGAGTTTACTAAAATTGTTTTGTTGGCCTTGTCTTCTCTTCTCAAAATCCGCATATACTTCTTGGGTGTCAACTGGATTTTCAAACCTAAGCGGTCTTTCTAGATCGGCTAAAGCACATGAGAACTCCGAAAGTCACCTTCAGTGTGTAATGGATTTGTACGCCTTCGGTAAAGAAAGAGTTGATGAAGGATTAGACAAAACCCTGAGAGTTAATAATAGTCTACATAATCAAAAAGTTAAAAAGAACCGTGAAATTCTCAAGCGTTTAATTGATGTTACATGTTGCTTAGCAAATCAGGAATTGCCGTTTCGAGGACATGATGAAGGGAAAACATCTTTAAATAAAGGTAACTACATAGAAACTTTGAACCTTTTAAAAATCTGGGATCCATTACTCGCGGAACATTTTCAGACTGCTACAGTATTTAGAGGGACCTCGAGTGACATTCAAAATGATTTGATTAGTACTATTAGTGAAGTTGTAAATGAGGTTATTTTCCGAGAAATAGAAGAAACTGATTTTGTAGCTATCATGTTGGATGAAACATCGGATATTAAAAGTAGATCGCAATTGTCCACGGTTCTGAGGTATGTGCACAAGGGTGATAATTCTATAAAAGAAAGATTTATCAGATTTAATGATGTCAGTGCTGACCGAACAGCCGATGGACTATTCTCTCACATTAAGAATATTGTCAACGAATATAAACTAGCCGATAAGCTCATTGCTCAAACATACGATGGCGCCGCTGTTATGTCAGGTCATGTGTCGGGCTTACAAAAGAAAGTTCTAGATGAGTACCCTAAGGCTCTACATACTCATTGTTACGCTCACGTATTAAACTTGGTTTTGGCTCAGGGCATGAATGAAATTCCTGAGTGTAACTTATTTTTCTCCACTTTAAATGGAATTGCAACATTTTCATCTCATTCTAGCAAAAGGGCCTTTGCAGTTCAGGAACATCTTAAAAAGCATATTCCATCTTTTGCTCCAACAAGATGGTCTTTTACTTCTCGTTTGGTTAACACCGTTGATAGTTATTGGAAACCAATTACTGACTTCTTCTCAAGCATTTATGAAAACGATGATGACCAATGGAATGGACCAGACAGGTGCACAGCACATGGATACGTTGATTTCCTGAAAAATTTTGAAACAGTTTTTCTTTTAAATTTATTTTCGCCTTTATTCTCCCAATCGGACATATTGTTCCAAATTTTGCAAACGGAAAATATAGATATTATGGAATGCCTTAACTATGTAAAAGACTTCCACCAATATTTAAAAAACTTTAGGCAGGGTGTTAATCATTGTGATAAATGCCAAAAGAAATTATTGGACAGAATAATTTTAGAACAGGACAAGTGTGATAAATGTGAAATTGTTGGGTTTCTTCCACTTTGGGAAAAAACTGTATCTATGACGGGTTTACCCAAAAATAGGAGACGCGAAGATTTAGATAACTTGTCACAAGAACAACGATATCGCAGACTTTATTTCTCCATTATCGATAATTTAACATGTCATTTAACCACTAGATTCACTTCGCTCCAAAACTTAACATTTTTTGAACTCTTGAATCCTAGGAAATTTGAAATTTTTGCCCGAAAGAATGCTTTTCCCGAATCTCTTTTCGACAATTTAGGAAGAGTTTACCCAAACGTTTTCGATTTGTGTGGGCTCAAAAACGAATTAAACGTATTTTATAGAACCACTACTTTCCAAGGAAAATCCCCACACATATTAATTAAATTCCTAACAACAGAAAATTTGCACCAGCCCTTTAAAGAGATATTTAAATTGGCGAAATTGATTTCAACCATACCCGCGACGACTGCATCAGTGGAACGAAGTTTTTCAGCTCTCAAAAGAATACATACATACAAAAGATCCACTCAGAGCGAAGATCGTTTGAGTAATCTAGCGTTATTATCAATTGAAAAAGAAGTATTGGCATCGCTAAGAGAACAAGAAAATTTTTACAACATGGTGACCGAAAAATTTGCCACAAGAGCCATGAGGAACTGGTTCCATTTATAAGGCAAAGGAGTAAGAATATATATATATATATATATATATATATATATATATATTCTTATATATATATAATAACTATAATATATATATATATATATATACCTTATATATATAGGCCTTATACTATACTATATATATATATATTATATATATATATATATATATATATATATATATATGTAGTGTATATATATATCTGTATATATATATATATACTTCTAAATATATATATATATATATATCGCCCTATATATATAATGAATAGGGAACCGGAAACTGTAAGCGTGGAAGCTGCTAAAGAATACCGCGCTCGCCGCCGACGCGCGCCGCGCCATGCACTCGACCGTAGCCGGCCATGCTGCTGCCTCATATATCATATACGCACTCTCACCATCATATATATATATATATACACTCCACCTCTTCACCTCCACAGAAGCTCTTACTCCTTACCTGCCTCACTTGCTATATATCATATACACACCTCCATATACCTCATACATATATATATACCTCATAACAAATAAATATAAAGATAGCATTCATAAATACAGAACTTCAAAACCATTGTAATTAGCTGCGTTGAGAAACAAATCGGCTGGAATGAAATGATGTAGTGACAAAACCAGAACAGAGGAAACTGGGTTTTAAAAACAAAAATTGAGGAAACAAGAAGCTTTCAGATAACTAACTTAGGAGGATCTTTTCATTTAGGGACATTGTAAATGATAAAAGAGGAATAAAATTTTAAATATGAACACCGGAAATATGAACAAAAAACAATATATAAAAAAAAACAAAAACAAACAAATGAGAAAGTGGGAAATAAAAGACGACTCTTTAAAATTATTGTTTGAATGCTAGAGGGGTGAACGCTGAGGATAAGAGAGATGAGGCAGGGCTCGTTTTCAAGAAGAAAGGGAATAGATAATAGATATATGTGTTGTATAAGTGATACAAAGTTGAAAGGTAAAAGAGATGAATGGTTTGGAAGCTATTGGAGACTAGTTTCATTGGTCAGTGGGAAACAGAGGGTAGAGATATGTAGCGATGATTCTGAAAGAAAAATTATGGGAATATGTGTAAGAAAGTAAATTTATTACTTTAAAATTAATGTGGGTAAAAATGAAATTGAGAAATGATATCTGTAAGTGTATTTCCTCAAAAAATGATAGTGCAAAGAAAATAAGGGAGGTGTTCTGGGACGACTAAGCCATTGTTTGGGTAATTTTAGCAGGAATGATAAAGTGTTATTTTTACTGGTTTTAATCGTAAAGGTGTGTGATTATAAGTACAAGGAACAGTAGACCCTTTTGGATTTAGAGGTAAGAACAAAAATTTTAAAAATTTGTTGGAATTATGTGATTCTAAAGAGATGATAATAGGGAAATATATGGTTTAATAAGAGAAACATATACAAATATACATGGGTTTGCAGAGTGACAGGTGATCGTGCTCTGCTTGATTATGTATGCATGTGTAGGTCAAATAGAGAAAGACAGGCAGTAGGATATGAACATCTTGAGGGGTGCAAGAAGTGGATATCTTGTCGCTATTTGGTAGAAGCAAAGATAAAGGTAAAATGAGGGTGGAAGAAAAGATTGGAACTTATCAGAAGTGTAGAAGTTACAAGAGTTGAGGATTAAAAAATGAAGAATATTCAACAGAATAAAAAAGAACCTTATAAGAAAAATAGGAAGAGATAAAAAAAGAGAGAAAGAAGGAGTACAAAAGGAATGGAAAACTTTTAAGGAGACAATACTGATGACTACAAGGGAAGTTTGTGGTGTGAAAAAGATTGGCGAAAGAGTAAAAATAAGGCAGCGAATGGTGGAATGAAGAATTAGATGTTATTATTAAAAGGAAAAAAGAAGTTTTTGCTAAATATTTAGCTATTAATAGCCAAGTTACACGAGGGGAATACTACAGAGTGCGAAAAAAGAAGTTAAAAGGAAAGTGAGAGTGGGAATAGAATGGTTGACGAACAGTGGAGTGGAAAGATTGTTTCCAATTATTTGAAAAGGAGTAAACTGTTTTGGAAGGAAATTAGCAAGCGCTAGAGAGAAGAAGTCCAAATTGGAATAAAGACTTTGGATAGGAATATAGTTCAAAACAATAGCGAGGTTGAAGAAAGATAGAGAGAACATTTTAAGGGACTACCAAATGCTGGAAGTGTAGATGAGGTGGAAGAAAGGCGACAAAATTTAAGATGGAAGATTTTAGAAATACAAAAGATGAAATCGTAAATACTTTTGGGTAGGGTGCTATACAAGCAGAAATGTTGGAAAAAGGGTAGTAATAATTAGAGGAAGATTTGACTTGATTTTTTTCGTCTCAAAAACGATTCGAGAATTAGTTAAAGAAAAACATGCATAACCATCTCATTGATTTTGTTTATTTTGAAAATTTAAGAATAACATTTAGAAAGAATTTCTTTTGTTTTTTCTGGTCACCAATATAGATGCTTTATGACCCGCGAGCTCCATTGAATTGATTCTCGACCCCCTGGGGGTCGCGACCTAGAGTTTGAAAAACGCTGCTTCAAAAGCTGCAGATATCTGAACAGCCTGG